>JALIZH010032945.1:8775000-8935000 GCA_030522465.1 Rhipicephalus appendiculatus | reverse complement strand
GTCCCAAAACCACCATATGATTATGAGAGACGCCGTAGTGGAGGGCTCCGGAAATTTTGACCATCTGGTGTTCTTTAGCGTGCACTGACATCGCACAGTACACGGACTCTACGTGTCCTGTGTTCTGTTCAAAGTAGAATGGACCGCGCCTCGTATGCGTCCTTAAAGGTTGAAATGGCCGCACCCGCTATATCCGCGTAAACATCCTATTAAACCTCACTAGGATTCAAAGCTCGTCAGATCGTTGGACATGTATTGGTTTTGTTTAATTCTCGTTGTTTCTTTACCTTGTACTAAACAACAGTGGTGGGGGAAGGAGGGGGGTGTGGGTTGGGGGGGGGGGGTGCTCATTGTTCAATTAGCAAAGGTTTTCACCTTCATATTTATAGCCTTAGTAGGCGAAGTGTAAATTCTGGAAAAATAACGCTTTTTTCTTTTACTTTTCGTGTTTTTTACCTATGAACAGTGAGTTTGACGCCTCCCTGATATAAACATGCAGATTATTTAAATACATGCATCTCAAGCTCTATTGATCACGAAAATATTCGCTAGGTATTAACTAGATGTAAACCATTGCCAATGCCAGGGATTATTGTGTTTCGAAAAGTATTTTTCATTGTTTAACCTGGAACGGTCGCTTATTTAACACAATTTGAGTACTCCAATTAAGATAATCCTAGCGACAATTATAGTATGAGTACATAAATAAGTGAATAATAGAAAATTATTTATATGTGTGAGATAAAGTCCTGAATACAATTTTGCCAAGGAAAACTTCGCAAAGTGCCTTGTCGCAAACCTGAACGTCTGATTCAAAATTACTGCAAGCATATAAAACCCAAAGGTTCACTTCTGCTGAGCACTGCTTTAGCGCTACCACACAGATGACATCAAATGCAAATTTTGTCGTTGAGTAAGTGAACTTACGATAACTTCCGTTTATTACACCACACCTTTCTTTGAAAGAGTATTTCTATTACAATAAGCCTGCTAGGAGTTGCAAGCAACCTTTGCTGACTGGCAATACGACGCACAGCCTTCCGAAGGCACATCTATGCTGTCGCCATGTGGTCCCAGATTTTGGCCTTGATGTCAAAAGGTAAGCCGAGATGGCAACATTGGCTGCGAAAAAAAAATAAGGTCACAGTTTCGCCGCAAGGGCGAAGCAACGAAGACGATAGCAACAAATTGAAATGTTATACGAAGTAAACCTAGCCGCTTTAGGGGCAGTATGAACAGTAACCATGCGCTTGCTAAGTAAACAAACATGCTGCCGCGTGGCCAGAGCCATATGAGTAAAGAGACTCCATGAGCACGACAGGCCGCATGTAGAACAGTGGCGTTAATGACAAGCCGCTTCCGCGGGCAGAGAATTTTAGGTCGTAAAGCATAAGATGACTTGTACACGGCTTCAGACACACACCGTCCCACCGTGCCGGTGCTACAACATGGTGGCTATGGCATGATGTCCATAGGCGTGCGCATGAGGGGGGGGCAGAGGGGGGCGCCTCCCCCCTAGTCACCTAAAAGGGGGGGGGGGGGGCGCAAAATCAGCCCTACATTGATATAATAGGGAGGGAGGCGCTGCGACTACGTGGGGGGGGGGGGGGGCGCAAAGTCAGCCCCATACATTGATATAATAGGGAGGGGGGGGGCGCTGCGACGAGCCTTCGCCCCCCCCCCCCCCCTGAAGGGAAACCCTGCGCACGCCTATGATGATGTCAGTGCATCATATTCAATGCCACGGAACGTTGCCGGAGTGTGTGTGAGAGAGAACTTACAGCAGAGCCACCGCGCGCTTCAGTGTCACCAAGATGCAATCAGAACGCAACAGGCGTTTGTACGAGAACTTATAGCAGAAGCATTAAGCCTTACCACAACAAGATGAAAATTTTGGATATTGCTGGTCCGCCAACATTCGAGCTGGCACTCGCTTAAAGGAATACTGACACGATTTTGGAACATCGCAAAAGGGGTATATCTCGTTTCCTTGGTATGCAATGCACACCGGAGTCAGACAACACGTTTAAAATATTTTATTTTGTTTTTAAACTTTTCATCACTGAGCATCTGTACGTCAGCCCCACTGCAACGGACATTATCCAGACGAGTCAAGACAGTTCCTGATTTTGCGAGCTCCGCGTCCTACACGTAGCCTAAATCGCAGAAATCACTGTCAGGGTCACTGGACGACAATTCACTCATCGTTGTTTACGTGCACCACGAGCAGATGACAGATGTGCCGTTAGTACGTCGCCAGTTGTTGTCTTCCAGTGACGTCACACTGCTCTGACACATCACTGTGAAGCCGCCCCCTCGATACCGAAACCGAAATTGCTGTTTTATGGTAGCGGTATTAAAAATATATCCAATGCATTCCCAAGCACTACGACACTCTTTATAGGTTTCTGGACACCAATACTTTTATTTAAAGCAACAATCCGAAAAATTTTAAAATTCGTGTCAGTGCTCCTTTAAACGTGAACCGAGCGGCGAAAGCACATGTAGGATAAGGTGGGGCAAAATAAGACAAAAATTTGAAAATAGTGAATAGTTATTTTTTTTATTTCACTCTTTACCCTTAAACGACAATGCACAAACTTTCCTTTGGGTACAAGGTATGTGCTACATAAATATGACCATGTTGCCATTGTTAAAAAGTTTACTTTAAAAAGAAATAAAAAATGCACCAGATGTCTCATTTTGCCCCAACCTGCGGGGCAAAACGAGACAGTGTGAAAAAAAATTTAACCCTTCAGTTTTGCAGTAGAAGCACTTGAAATTAAACTCCGTGGGCCCTCGCACAGCCGTCGTGACCCCAGTCCTTGCACTCCACGCATTGAATCCAGACAGAATCCGGTGCTGTTTTGCTCCAAAACTCCTTGCAGATCAAACACCACCAGTCTTTCTTTGTGCTATTGTTGTATTTTGTTGAAAGCTTGCACTTCATTGGATTATTCAACTATTGGACGCTAGATATAATCTGACGCATCTTCTTCGCCTCCTTTTGCCGTTTTGGTGCAGAACTGCACGGGCGTTTCGTGGCTTTCAGCTTCGTCAGCCGGGCTTTATGTGGCGATGAATTTAAAACTGTGCTAGATTCGAATTTTCTGGCACAAATTAGGTATGGAAGGAAAACTCGTTGGCGAGACGTGTTTGTGAGCGGCTTGACTTGGAGATTCTTCCAAATTTGCGTTCGCCTCTTGAGAGCATCCTTGGGAACGCGGAAAAATCTCGATGCAGCACGAATGGAGTGGGTGTCCTGAACAGCAGTCAATGCTTTTTCACGTCGTTTTCCTCTCAGGAAGCTTTATATGATATTCTCTTGTGCGTCTGAACCTTCCTAAACAATAAAATATAATATATAATGAGAATAAGTAAATGGTTCACTTAATGAGACACTCTCAAAGGCAATTCAATGCCTTTTTGTCGCGTTTTTCCCCCCCTCACATGCCCAAATTCCAAAAAAATTCCGCTTTGGCCCCGAGCACCAAGTGAACTGAAATTTTGGCGGTATGTAGCTAGTAGTATATAGTAACAATATAAATACTTACGTTGTTGTACTGACGCCAGAGTAGCTTCATCCACGGATCCGAAAATTTGGCTGAGAAGAATTTCACCCCTTTTTGACGGGTCACGAACACACTGACACCAGCCGCGTAATTTTTCCCACGCAAACACTGTGAGCAATCATCAACTTTTACACATAAAAAGGTGGACAACTACCAGCACCTCTCGCTGAAATATATAAACAAAGAAAAGTGCTTTCTGTATTAGCTATAGAGGTCGGCAAAGCCAAAATGTCGCGTTTTGCCCCGTGTCTCATTTTGCCCCGCCTTACCCTACACACAGTTATCAGCCTTTGTCGCAGCTACACTTTCTACTCGTCGCGTCACAGAGTGTTTTAAGATATGTAGGCCCCGCAGGAGCCCATCGCCACTTTTTAGATTTCCAAATAGCGGTCTCCTAATTACTGCAGTGTAATGGAATTCGACAAAATTTACTGGCGAAAACGAAACTGAAGCGTCAATGAGCGCGATAGAAAATTACGTCGCTGTTCACGACAACGATTGGAGTAGTGTTAGTTCTTGTACATTCGTTAACGTACGTGCGCCATGCGTGATATGATCCTAAGCGCAGCCACAGACATGTGAAGCGAAGTCGATCAATGGTTGATTTAACGACGCTGGCTGATTCTGGGCGTCTTCGAAAAATACGGCAGTTGCACTCTTCCGCGTTTCGGTTTCGGTTTTCGCCGGCGAAATTAGTCATATTTCATCACTCCGCTAAATGTACCAGCGACCGCTTTTTTTGGAAGGAACAGGAGCGAAAGTAAAGGAAGGAATGTTAACCGGTCTAGAAGAACTGGTATGCTACCCTACACTGGGGAAAGGGATGGGAGAGTTTTAAAGATAGAGTATTTAGAGAAAGAGAGAGGGGGGGTAGAGCACGCACGCTCCAAATCACACACCTCACTGGCGTGATAACGCCATTGCTCTATAACCGCCGGTGCATGTCTGAAGTCTTCAAAAATTTGAGCACTGCCTTCATCGCTTTCACCCGCGATCACCTCTCAGGACGACATTCCAAAAGGGTGTCTGCCGTCATCAGTCTGTTATCTATGCGAGCTAGAGTGACCGCGAGTGATTTTCTCTGCGCAGTGTAGCGAGGACAGTTGCAGAAGATGGGCTGCAATGTCTCCTCCCTACCACATTTGTCACAAAAAGGATTGTCAGCCATTTCGACTCGAAAGGAGAATGACAGTGAAAGCCACTCTCAGCCATAAACGGCAAAGCAGAGTGGCATCTTTTCGGCGTGGTCCAGTAGGTGTCTGAAGACGTAAAATGTTCGGGCAGTGGTGGTGCTCGTTGTGCAGTCTACGTGTTGCATTCAGAGTGAAGAGAGCGATTTCTTGCGCGACCACTCGAAGTTGACTAGCAGCATCAGTCCTTGATAGGGGTATTGTCCCGAGTCTGTCGCCTTGAAGAACTGATCGAGCAGCATTGTCGGCGTGTTCACTGCCTATAACATCGCAGTGACTTGGCAGCCACAGAAATGTCACTTGATGTCCTTTTTCGAATGAAGTACGGAGGAGATACCTTTAATCTCGAAGACCAACTGTTCGTATAGTCCGTGCCGCAGGGCTGGTAGCAAAGATTGCCGGGCTGCCTTCGAATCGCTGAAGATTGACCACCGTTGAGGCTGTTCGCTTTGACTATACCCAAAGTGCAGCGCGAAGAGCGGCAAGTTGTGCAGCCGTCGATGTCGTTGGGTGGTCTTTGTTGAAACTGAGGGTAATAGTTTTCACTGGGACAACCACTGCTCCGGACTAACACTGCTTTTTGGAAATCTCAAAGCGGCAACGGGCTTTTCTCAGAAAAGGCTCCAATTCTTCCATCTGGCCCAACCACCTCGCTCCACTAATTAAAAAGTTAATTCCCGTAATTTCTTTATTGCTGGAGGAATAGATGTCTCTAGCTATCGTAAGATGTCTGCCGCTACAGAAAAAGCAGTTATAAAGGCAGCGAACAAATATTCCATTTCCCTTATTGTTGACGATTTTCTCACACAATTATTGAAACAGCTTGTATACGTGGAGCCTCATGGCGATAGACAGAATGCATCTGGAGTGACCATATAATTGCCAGCGCAACAATAATTTCTCGGGATGTTGTCGTTACTTCGGTTATTTCTAGGTCAAGCACATTTGCTGACGCAGATATGCATATACAGTAAAAATAATTCACTTAAACTTAAGCGGAATAGACAGAAGAAAGTACTGTATTTATCATAAGTTTTCTTTAATCCAATAGTTAAACAATTAAGTTCGATCAAATGTTTGAAAACCCTTCAACGTTTGGCTTACATTGTGGCGAGGAAAGGGATGTTATTTAATTTGGTTTGAGTGAGTGTCTTCGCTTACTCGTGCGTAAACCATTAATAGATATTTGAGGTGCAACTACTTCTGCCTTCGCTTTCCAAATGGCGCAACTGATATGCAATTGGCGCTGGAGTGATGCTTGAACCACAGGAGCAATGCTTAAACTACAGCAGCAGTACTATTTTTCGTTTGTTTTTGTTGAGATGTAGCATCCGCGTCCGGCCCTTCAAAAGCTGCTCTTGATCTGGTGAAATCGGTCTTCTCCTTATACCGATGACCCAGAGGATACTACTATGTAACCAAAAACGTAGGATACTAGGCTTATCATACTGCGTATGATAATTTCTACGAGGATCATCAATATAGTTTTGTGGTAGTATTATACAAGCAACGTAATGAGAGCACTTCTAAGAATGTTTGCCCATCAGGAAGGTTGCTATCGTACTCCTCAAACTGGTGACATAACATTCATTATTCTGAAGTTCTCACGCGGTCCGTTGCGACGTCTGCTTTCACGTGCTCAGGATTAATGTCGCCTTGCTTTAGTCCTCTTTTCAATGGAGGCAAAATGTCAGAAGCCCGTGTGCTGTGCGATGTCAGCGCACGTAAAAGAACACCTGGTGGTCGAAATTTCCGGAGCCCTCCACTACCGCGTGCCTCCTAAACATATCGTGTTTCTGGGGCGTAAAGCCGTAGACAGTATTATTATTATTATTATTATTATTATTATTATTATTATTATTATTATTATTATTATTATTATTATTATTATTATTATTATTATTATTATTATTATTATTATTATTATTATTATTATTATTATTGATTCATTCCTTGCACTGTTTTCTGTAGGAAGAACGATGGACAAGAATTTTTTGGTGTTGTCAAAACGCAAGGTAAGCTGAGAAAGCTCACAGAGTGTCTTATGCATCCGCCTCAGTGGACTCGAAGGCGAAAGCCATCTTCTTCCAAGTCGATGTACTGAACCTCCCGCGCCTCCCTCCGGAAGCTTTCTGCAACTAACGGGGTCTTGCAATGCCTCCGGGGTCGGAGGCATTCTAAGCTTTCTGCACTTCACCTTGTTTTGCACTGCCTCTGGGATCAGCCCACCTTTGATCATGCTAGAATGCCACGTTATTTGACGTCAGAGTGACGTCATGATGACGTAACAAACTTTTTGCGATCTGTGAGGTCATGGTGACGTCGTATGGGGACGTCATCACGTGATTGGGATTTTTTTTTTTTGCATCGCTCGTGTTAACGCCGCCGACGGGGGGACGCCGACACGGGACGCAGGTCAATTTTCACTTTGATGCGGCATCTAAGACTTCCGTCTTAAAAAGGCAAGGAAAAGTAAAAGTTACGTCTTCAGGAAAGCAGTGAATTAATTATTCGCCATTCCTCAGTTTTCATGTCAAACAGACAAAATAAAATTTATTTATTTATTTATTTATTTATTTATTTATTTATTTATTTATTGGTTGATTGGTTGATTGGTTGATTGGCTGTTTCACTTAATCGAGCGTTTTCGTTTGTTTTTTACTCCCTGTAATGAAGAACTGCTACCAACTTACGCAAAATGCCCTTTTTTTTCAAAAAAAATAAGAATGGAGGATACAGTGTACAGTCTAATTCCATATGGACAACACTTGCCCTCGAGAATCGTTCGATGGCTACCGTCACAAAAGGTTCGAGAGCGTGGCGGGCGAAACGACGTAACTGGTGCTTCTCTTCCTGTAAAGAGTACTCTGCCGCATTAACGGTCTTATTGAGGCAGAGCCATACTCACAGGAGTCGTTTCCGCCGCTGTTTCTTGCCGACAGCTTCGCTACCAGCTGGGGAATTCCTGGGTACGTAGAGATAGGTAACACGCCGACGCTTAGAAAAAGCGTGTCTGTTGTCGAACACGCACTAGTGCAACTATTGGAAGAGCGCCGCCAGCCTAGCCGCGCCACTGCTGTATCTCCGGAGGACAGAGCGGGGCTTTTTAAATGACTCGAATCCGCTGGGAGAGGGGATCGAGTGAGTGGTCGGCGCAGCTCCACCACCGCTTGCCAAGCTCGGTCTGTTCCGGTGGGACACGCGGGGAAATGAGCGCGCTTGCCTTTTTTGTGGGACCAAAGTGGTGCTGTGGGATGACGACGCGCCCGTGCTCTGTAGCGCTTTCATGGTGTGCCGTTGCAACGACATTTGTCTAAGAGAACGGGACAAGGGGAAAAACCAGCCTCGACTGATTGTTTCTCTCCAAGCCAAGCTCTGTTACACGGGCACCGAGGCCTTACTTGGAACTACTTCACGCAACACTGACGCTGACAGTGTTCGCTGGCACGTGCAAGTAGAACGTCATTCACGTGGGACACTCTGGCTAGGACAGAATGTTTGAAAAAGGGGATGAAGAAAAGTTGCTAAAAACAACTTTCTGGAAATCTTCCCCTTGAGTGTCATTGCTTTTAAACTGGGACATTCGATTTCATGCAGTGCCCTACATAATAAGGAAGAGCCAGGTATTGTGAACTGCTACCCCATACATTAGCCTGTATTTCATGTTTGTAAGTAAGCAGGTCATCATCAAGCGGACGAAGCAGAACTTCGGCCTCGTAGCTGCAGAAATATAAAACGTAAGAGCGTTGCAACAAGTAAGATCCTTCGCCCTGGTAGTTACATGCTTTTGCGGGATGACCTTTGTAGTAATTTTGATATGATATGAGAAGAAATTAAAGTGGACAAAGAGATAATTAGCCGCCGAATAACGCGTCCATTGCTCTACCATTTCAGCTATCGTGGTAGTCATCCTACCGAACACTTTTTACCGAGTTTATCCGCATGCTGCGCATAACATCGATTCCCATGGTACTTGGGATCTGCCGAATTTTTTACTTGGTACCACCGGATTCGTGCCCTATCTTCCAGAGTGTGTTTGTGCCATTGAAAAATAAGAATTATCATTACCCGGAAATGATGACAATTTGTTATTGGTATACCTGTCATCAGTATACACAAGTAAACCTCAGTGCTGTATAGACAAGTAGCTGGAACGTGGAATTCTAGATTGCCAAACTGTTGGTTGTATTTCTTCAAACGCGATGAGAATTTTTTTTCATTCTAAATATATCACAAACAGCTGATATTCATGCGACGTAAGGCGGTGTTCACCGGCTGAGCCGGCGGCCATCAAAACAACGGGGGTTGTTTTGGCGGCCGCAAACGCATGATAGCTATAGCTGTCAAATGGCCCTAATCCTTTAATCCTTGAAATGCTATTTCTCCGCAAATTTTCGTCCAATAAATCATTCGAGTCTTGGAAGAAAAAAATTTGAATACACTCAAGTCTCAAGCGGCTAGATTCGTTTGTAGCCAACATTTTTCTCCTTTTCGTTCTGTATTATAACAGGCGAAAGCCATGGCAGCAGTCCATCCTGCCGTAAAACTGCACCTTTTTTCGACTTTTAGCGATGCGTAACCCGCATTATTCATTCATTGGCATTTGACATGTGTTGTCTTTCTTTCTAGCTACCATCACCCCTTATTTACATTCGAACCTCATGCTAAACTTTTTGTTCTAATGAAACCAGGCTTTATGGTATCTTTCTTTATGGCTGTACTTTTTTTCTGCTTTTCTTTATTTATTTCATCAGCTATCTATGTAATTTGTCTGTGTGTGTGTGTGTGTGTGTGTGTGTGTGTGTGTGTGTGTGTGTGTGTGTGTGTGTGTGTGTGTGTGTGTGTGTGTGTGTGTGTGTGTGTGTGTGTGTGTGTGTGTGTGTGTGCGTGTGTGTGTGTGTGCGTGCGTGCGTGCGTGCGTGCGTGCGTGCGTGCGCGTGCGTGCAAAGAGTGGAATCAGTTGGAAACATAGGGAAAATAATGCAGAACCACGAATTGAAACGTCTGAAGTCGACGACACGGGATTTCGACGAGCGCCACTGTGTTGTATACGCATAGCTACTGTAGCGTTGAATGCTTAATTCCGTACGTAGGTGTGTAAGGAGACGCCCCAAAGTTGCTTACTTATTGCGTTAGGAGTGTCTATATTTCCTTGTTATGCATACGGAGACTTCGATCCCCATTACACGTTAGTTTTTCGGGTACCTATAGAGGCAGTTCATCTTCTCTTATTGCTTGTTAATGTGGCTGCTTTTCCCGCTACCTTTGAGTCCGCCGATATCATCGGACCCTGCAGTTCGTTAGCATCCACAGTTCTCCCGGGAACATATTGGGGCTGACGAATTCATGGGCTCGGGCAGTAAGCGTCGATCCGAACATTCGCAGGTTAACGGTGCGTTTGTCTCCAATGTCTTAATCATTTTACTGATCTCTCGCACGATTATAGGCTAGGGCCACAGAAGAGGGTATGCTGGTTTGGACCGTCTCAAGATAAATGACGGAAAAGCCCGCTCTAATGTCTCAGCAACATGTACTCCATAGAGCTGTGTCAAGGGTTCTCTTTCACTGCTCGCTTCCCATCTGCTTTGTCTCTTTGTAACTTGCACATTTACCTTTAGCTCCACAGCTGTTAGCGCCATCGTGCGTACTGGGCTTGCGCATAAAAAAAGAAAAAAGAAACAGGACTTAGTTTGAACTAGTGCCGCGAGGCTAGAGGCACAGCTGGTCCTGGCCATGCGTAGCGGTGCCAAGTTATATGAAGTGAGTGCAAGTGATGCTAGGTTACACGAAGTAATGCCAAGTGATGCCAAGTTCCGGTCGAGTCCAGCACAGTCGCCTCTCACCGTTTCGGCCGTACTACGTCTCGGACTACTTTAAACGAGACGAGTACAGCAGTCTCGCTTGGCAGCGCGCCGCAATTCCCGGTAAAGGGCTTCTTCATCGACAGTGCGAACCTACTTCGGTCTCCCCATGTCTGCACCTGGCTCGTGCGCACCGGCGCCACGCGCAGGCTTTTTACAGAACGAAGGAGCGCATGCGCAGTTGGCCGTGATGTCCCGATTGGCGCGACCGAGCGCTTGCGCGCAATGTCCAGGCAGGCGGGCGGAGCAGTGTATGGGCTAGCGAAGCAGGTGCAAAGCTGTGCCACCGGTTGCTACGCAACGCACGGGGACGTCATCGCGCCGCGGAGTTTTTTGTCCGCGTTGGACAGATTACGGCCGGCTTAAACAGCGACGCCGTTAAAATAAAAATTTGATTTGCGCGCAAAATGAACGGAACCCGACGGCCGCTGGGACCATGCACGCATCGCGAAGCCTGGCGGCAATGGCGTGAAACATGTTATCAAAGCGTATCATTTGTAGCTGGAACATGGCGTGATGGTTCATTGCGGCACCGAGAGATCGAGATGTCGGCGGTCCGAGAAGACGCAGTTGCTAGTCCACTTTGGTCGCTACGCTGCGCGCTTGTTCTTGAGGTAGATTACTATGCCGCGTATATGTTAAACAACGATGCTTCAGTCGGTAGCACCATTTTAGACGGCCTCATTTTATGAATCGGCAATCCTGTCCTAGAGAGAAGGGATATAGCAAAGGTAGGGATGTTAACTAGACTACGTCCAGTTTGCTACCCTACATGTGGGGAGAGGGGAATAAGGGAGTAAAAGAGAGAGAAAGAGAGAAGGAGATGCACATTCCACACCACACACACAGTGCAGGGTTTCACGTTGCCTTCAAGAATCGTAGAAGGGCTCGTGTGGCTTTCTGGGCTGATGTACTTGGAGACCATGCACGTAAGATCTTTTCCTGAGTAAAGGGACGATCATCCAGTCTCCTCAAGGCACACTGGAGAGTCCGTCGATCTGGTTCAAAGTCGGGACAGTGGCACAAGACGTCCTATTATACTTTACTGCTATGGTAGAGTTTCCTAGCCTCGACGTTATTCCAAATAAAGTGGTATAATAGTATTAAAATCAAATTACGTTGCCCTGATTTCTTTATGAAATACTGTATTACCTGTGAACAAGGACTGAATATATAAGCACATTCGTATTTTTTCCAAGGTAAGTTCTAATGAAAGTCAAATATAAATGGATATTACGCTGTCAAGCATGAGGGCGCGGGTTCGATTCCCTGCTTCTACCCCATTCGTATTGGGGCGAAATGCAAGAACGCCCGTGAACTTAGATTTAAGGACACATGAGAGTACACCAGGAGGTCTAGAGTAATGCTGAGTTCCCAACAATAGCGTGCCTCGTAATCATACGTGATTTCGGATCATAAAGTCCAATAATTTAATTTTTGATAAAACACTACTTTCCGATCGGTTGCCACATGACGAAAGGAAATGTTAGAAGAGGCCCCAGACAGACTGGCTGTGTTGAAGAGTATGCGACGGAAGTGACGCATCTTTTTTACGGGCTGAGACTTTGGTGTTTCAAACGTACACGTTTCCGTAGCAACCACGCTATTCTCCCTGTTCACAGCTTCCGGAAAATAAGCAAACAGTTTTTGCCCCTGGTTTTTCTCATAGTACATAGTTCTGTTGCATGTGGCGTGTGAGCCTGAAAGTTGAGTGGCGTGTGAGCCTGAAAGTTGAATTGTGTTTTTATGAGCGGCGAGTGTGAGTTTATCAGCCAGCAACCCGTGGAGAACGTAATGTAAAAATCACGGGTGCGCATCTGTTTCATGTAAATATTTCGAAAAATTTCGTAGGTTCTCTTCTTAACGCGTCATCAGCATGCCCTGTCAGCGGCTCGTCGCAGTGCAAGTTGGAAGCTCGCACCCATGTACCCATGCAAGCGCTTATTTTGGGCTGTTTTTTTTTTTTATCAATAAGTACTTACCCCATTGAGCTCCTATTCAGTCCCATTTAATTTACATCGATAAACCGTACAGCAGTTTCAAATATAAATATAAAAGCCTTTCGTTTTCGTTATTTTTCTTACCACCAGCTGTCATCATTTTAAGGCTCGAGAGAGAGCGCTCGATGGTTTATTGGCAAGACTCGATGCTCCTAAGATCAACTACTACATGACTAGGTCTAAAGGAAATGTAGCTGCTATGGCGAAACACCGCGAACGATGAGACATGTGAACGAACGAAGGGGACAAGACACTCACACATACATGCGAGCACTCGCGGGCGAGTACATAGCTGCAGCGGAAAAATATTAGCATGAGTTATCGCTGACGCCAGTCGTATAATCCCCCCTAGCGTTCGAATGTATACGGGCTTTAGCATGCGCTGCTCCTTTCAGGCAACTCTTGTAATCGTCGTGCCTGCCACTCTTTTTTTCTCCATGCTTTATTTCCCCTTGCGTGTCAAGATTTCATCTAGTGGTCCTCGGCACTTGTGCTATTATTTTTTTTCCGTTGCAGCTTACATGTCCTTGTGTGATAAAAAGAGCAGCTGCGTGTGCCCATGCTAAAGCAGTATACCCACAAAAAAAACATATTCGTGATTGAAAAATGCCGTGTGCAAATCATGCATCTGATGTCAGCATAGTATGTCAAGCGTATACATCAAGACATCAGCGCGTCGGCCGCTCCCTACAGTGGGTTCTGCGCACGGCGCGAACAGCGAACGAGCGACTGCGCACCGCGATACAACGAAGCGGAGGCGCTGCCGTTCACCCGGGCCGCCGAGCACCGCCTTCCGGCCGCCCGAGCGGGACGTGCGAAGTTTTGTGCGCCAAAGCGAGGTGCGCTCCCTGCGTCGATGAAGCGGCCACTGCGAGGGGCCGTCGGAGCACGTGCTGCCGCCGCTGCGACGAGCGGCGCCTCTCCGCTGTTCATCGCATTGTAGTGCCGTTGGTATACTGCACGAAAAGTGTTGATTGGTGCGCGCGCACTGGATACAGCCAGCGCCCCGATTTCAGAGACATTTTCGACTTTTTTTCGTGGCCTTTTTGGAGTTCTACGAGGTGCTCTGACTACGTGACGTGCGGGCCTGTATTTTTCGCTTGATGGGAGCTGCGTTCTACCTACAATGTGCCAAGCTGCGACAAGACAACCGATGGCTCTGGTGTGCGACGCAAAAGTGTCATCATCTAGAGTGGTCTTCAAGTAATTGGGCTGACGTTGACTTGAGAAGACGGATGTCGCTGCGCAAGGTGTCGTGCTGATTTTTAGTCACGAAAAACAGCGTTAACGGCATCACAGGGCCTAACATCGTAGCCCTTTAGGAAATAGGATTTCCTTTTGGCTCGAAATTTCTTCACATTGCACCTGCCAATCTTCAGAAGCACTTTCATATCTGTTTCCCACTCAGATCTCGTGATTCAGATGCCTACTCACCTGGTTCATATTCCCGCTTTGCCTCGTGGTTATTAGACGACAAAGCTGTTCCTTTGAGGAAAAAGAAAGAAAACAGCTTTACCGAAGTTTTTGACATGTCGTGGCTGACGCACGCTCCTGGTACCATGGGAAATAAAATATAAGCGGGCTGACGATCTCTTTGAATCGAAGCAACGTAAATAAGTAATTTAAAGCACCACGTTTATGGAACTGTAGTCCACGACTTTGAACTCTGGTGGCCTGTGATTTTGTGACGCAGCAGCAGCCTTGATTTGACATGGAACAAGAGAGCAACATTGTAATCCTCGAGGGAGAGGTGAAGCACCGAGACATGCGCAAGGTAAGGGAGCAGAGTGGATGAGTGTTTTAGTAATGAACGCGGTTTGATATTGCCTCAAATGCGAAGCCTCGTTTATCACAGCAATCTATTTTGTGTTAGTGTAAAAGTGACCACGTCTTGTTTCTGTAGCAATACCGAAGTTCGTTCAGAGAATTTATGCTGCCACGAGTGTGAAAGTCGTGGGACGTTTTGCAGCAATTTGTCTGGGTTTTCGAGGACACTTTTACGTGTAATGTCGTGTCGTTCACGGCTGCGTAGAGGTAGAAATATCTACATTTCAAGGTGTTTTGTATTGCGGGTTGTCAGTGGTAAGCGCGCTCTTTGCGTAGGAATGGTGATATTAACGCTGCTGACTCACCTTAGAGCCTCAAAGCTAAAAAAGATTTAAAGGACGTTCACTCTATCGGAACGTTTTTGCACTGTACTTATTATCGTGTTTACGCATTTCATTTGGTGAAATGAAATTTAAAAAAAAATCATCTTCAGCTTCAAGACGAAGCAACGCTATCAATTTAAGCTCATCAGCTGCCTATGCAGCGCGGGGAACAGAGCTGGAGCACAGGCAATACCGCGGAAAGCACTTTTTATGGGAGAGTAAAAGGGCCATTGCATCGTGAAAAAAACGATCGTAAACTACGTAGCGCGGCCAGAGCTAATAAATACCGGAAAAGCCTTTACTCCCTCTTCCTCCCTCTGTGTCCGTATAATCTTTAGTAATGGCGCGAAAAAAAAAAGTGTTTCAGCAGGGAAGGGCACGACACTCTTTTGGGATTACGACCGTTTAGAGGTAATCGGCAAGACATCAAGCGGTCCCGCGATACGCCATTAATTATGGTAAAGTATTCAGGTAATGTGAGACTTCATGCTGTTCACGGCATGGCTTCAATGAATTTAGCATATCGTTGAGCTATTTGGCAGCGTAACCATCCGGTACTTGCTTAAAGAGTACACATTATGGCATTTATTTTTGCCTTACACTTTATACACTTTGCCCTGACATTTTTTCAACTTTTTTTTTTACACTTGCAGATTTCGTTATCTAGCTAGATGTGATATATCCGAAGTGCTCTATTAAATATCCCATACTCCCTCCTAGCGCACCCGGTTCACTTGATTTCACATCTGCAATGAAAAAATCTACACAATGACCATCATAAGGATTCGTTCCGTTTACTTCTACTCCTTTAAAATGAACTACACAGGTCTCACCCCATATTTCACGTGGACTCTGGCATTTCTCGAAGCCTCTAGCGTTTCTCGCAGCCTCGAAGGTGCTTTTGCAGGGTGAAAAACTATTTGCAAAAGAAACTGCGGCGTCGCCTGGAAAAGTTGTATGGGTGTATAGCACAAGCGGAATCCACGTTTTGGTGGAATAAATGCCGCTATGTTTTTATCGCCTGACTCCTCAATGCGCACCGTGATCTGATAACAAAGATTTTGCGAATGGGCTACGTACAGACAAGAGCCTACGGAAAACGTAAGGGGCCTTCCACATCATTTTTTGACAGCTTGTGCCTCCTGAACACCCCCCTAATAAATTACGCTAGAATTGCAAACAAAGACAGCGCAAAGTGGAGGCGGTACGCATCGTGTTCGATTCGCCTGCGTGACTTCAATAAGTATGTAGCCTAATGATTATCTTAAAGACGTGCATTGGTAATATACAGTCCACCGTAGCACACAAGGCAGTGTCTGGTATCCCTTACGTTGGTAAATATTATTTACTAAAGGAATGCGTGGTAACATGACAAGAAAACACAGGCATAAGAAGGAGTGACTGGAGGACAATACATCTGAAACGTGAACATTTGAAGTTCGTCGCCACATTCATTGCTTCCTACTCACTCCTTCTTAGACATGCTTTCTTGTCGCGCTACCTAGCATAACATCGACAGGCAACAACCTTAGCTGAACACTCATTTTCTGGATCTCTGTCGACGTGCCCTTCTGAGATTACAAGAGACGGTATTGCATAGTGATTTCCGTGCTCGACAGCCAGGTTAATCCTGCATTTGTACAGCTGCCCCAGACAACAGCTCCACCACCAAATCAGGATAGTGTTTTGATGCATTTACATCGAATAACAAATGGTTATAGTTTGCACTCCATTCCCCTCGCCCCTCACTCCTCTTTTTTCTTCTTTCTATTTATTAGTGGCGGACACGATGGGCCGTGTTGACCAAACAGTCACCAGTGTCAGGTAAGCTTTGACATGATGTTTGCGCTCGGGCATCTTTCTCGCAACGTTGGTTTAGGAACGCCTTACACGATGTTCCTGAAATCTGCAGAAAGAACGAAGGCCTCCGTTTCCGCAGGTTTCAAGTCACGTGGCACGCAAACTAAAATGGCGCGTAAGGGCCGGCGTACGGAATAAATAAGGCTGTCAAGGGGCAACTTCGCGAATCTGGAGTGACGGATGTTAAATAGTTTACGTCTTTATCGCTGCATGTGGCTTAGAGCAGATAATGCTAAGGCAAGATGATTAGCGCGGTCGTTTAGTACGGTGCCGTGGAACATATTGGTAGGTCGCATTCATCGCACTATATTCCTGCTTTTGTAATGTATTAGTAATTTATTCACCGTTGAAACACCGCGTTTTCTCGATCCAAAAATGAGACGAAGGCGCTCGAGAACTCAAGAAGAATCGGACTGCATGGTTATCCGGACAGTGACCGCATCTCCAAAAGAAAAAGAGTCAGTCATAAAATAAACAACCAACGCCACTACAACGTTTATTGAGATTGCATGCATGGCATATTTGTACTAAAGCGCTTTCTTCCTTTTGATGACCTGCGAGACTTTTTCGAGGCATATGGAGCGAGGATATGCAAACAGTGCGGCCTTCTCAGACTAAGGATGTGTGAACGATCACGCTGAAGCAAAAAATAACAAACATAGTGTTCTGTTCAGCAGCATGTTTCAGCGTCACCGCACGCCAACGTAATAAAATTAACACTCTTCCGCTCCGTGCGATATCAAAGCATCACCGTACTTCTTGCTGGCGCGGCCCGTACAGGTATCTATTAACGGCACAACCTGATAGCACTCCAGAACTTTGTAGAATAGAAGGAAAAATAGGTAAACAAGAACAGTACGCAGCGGCGCTCATGCAAGGGCGCTACGCGGCACTGCCTGCCCATTGTGGACCAGTGGTCAGACGGACGGCGTTTTCCGCGAAAACGAGCAGAACACCGCCCGTCATTGATCGACCACGTGAAGCGCACGGGCTACAGCAAGGCGCCGACACACAGCCTTTGGCCCCTCGGGGATGACGCCTTCACCTGGGCGCCGACACGTCGCCCTGACTCACGGCTGGCGATTGCGACAACGCGGCGCCGACGTCGGGCGGGGGGGCTGCCACACACATTTTTTTTTTCAGCGCCGAACACCTGGTATCGCAGCCCCTCGCTACTCACACGCAACCACCTCCTCCCTGCTTCGGCGAGGTCTGAATAACGCGAGCGGGGGAAGTGGAGAGGCTGGGAAATTGCGAAGGCGCGCCGCTGCTGCGAGCTGCGCGCGGCCGTAAAATGGATGATACGCGCATGGTCACGAGACAACGAGCGTCTCCGTGCGCCTGAGTGCAAATAACCGCGGTGCATTGTTGTTCCGGAAGCTGCACCGCTGATCGAACGACTCGTCAAACCACGCGTAATTCCACGCTCTCGTTCGAGCGCGATACTAATTGTGTTTCGAAAACGCTGCATATTAGCGGTTTTATTTTGCTGTTGGGATTTTTATCTTCGGCTCTTAGCGGTGATAATTATTTTCACCGGTCACCTTATTAGCTTATCGAAGAATCACTTTCATCCGACCATGTGTGCATAGAACCTCTGAAGGGTTACACTCTGCAAGGGAGCGTCCGATATTCCATGTCCAGCAATCTGGGACATCGACTAGTGCGGCAAAGCCGACCCCAAGGGGAAGCGCTGGGCGTAACTCTATGGGGAGCGTTCTTCAAAAAATGATTACTGAGCAATGCCTGATTTTTCGCTAATTGCACTTCAGGCACTTAATGCTGACAACCTCCTTATGTGGTACAACGCGATTAGCTTTAATCGGCCGGCTGGATTTTTTTCCCGAGACACTTTTGTGCATCCATTGAAAATGTATGGGGTGATTTTTGAAAAGCTAATTGTAGCGCAACGATAACGTATTCGCTAATTGCACTCTAGTGGCATGTACGGTAGGACAACCTGTCTTTGTGTTTGCAATTTCGTGGGATTACGCTGGGTGGATTTTTTTCCTGAAGAGCTTTTCCAAATCGATAGTGCAGGAAAGCAGCATTACAGGGGTAAAAGAATCACCTGTCGGTAAATCGATGAGAAAGTGAACGTTGGTCATGGTAAAAACTCAGCAAAAGTCTGCAGATGTGACGTACATTATGTGGATGAAGCATCAGGAATTTCATAACCGTAATAAATATTTATCACTAATCTAACCATTTAATTTAAACTTATGGGGGGAAGCTCTCCGTGTAGAAGCACATATGTAGTACAGTACATATAGTGTTTCAATGTGAACAGTTACGATAAGGTGGTAAATAACAATTTCATATCATTGGTTTGTACTGTTTATTGTTCTCATTAATTAGGAGTTCGGGTTAATTACAATCAATGACTTATATGCTATGTGTTGAGTGATGTCATACGAAAAGTGTCCGAGATGGCATACAGATTTGAAGGTATGAAATTCCGAAGTTGCTGTGGCATGACATGACTGCATGAAGAATATAAATGACAGGCCATAACATGAAACTCATGACACTTATGTCATGAACGGTATGATCTACATGCCACATTATTAGCGCTCTCGCGGCCGTTTCTTAGTTTAAGGTATACCAAAAATATTGAGGCTTGTCAAGAGTGTATGACGAACATAAATAGCAGGTATAAACAATTATGACATGTATGGCATTTATGACATGATTTACATGCCACACTCATGGTGTGCGTGCGGCCGTTTCATTCACTGGATATATACTGAAATTGGTATTATGCAATGTTACTGCGTGACAAATATAGATGACAGGTACTATTAACATAAAAAATCATAACATGTATGTCATGTATGACATGACTTACGTTCCACGCTCATGGCGTGCTCGCAGCCGTTTCGTTTCCTGGATATATACCAAATTTGATATGGCGTGACATGACTGTATGACGAACACAAATAACAGATCCTTACATGCAAATTATGGCACGGATGTCATGTACGCCATGACTTACACGCCACGCTCATGGCGTGCTCGCAGCCGTTTCGTTTCCTGGATATATACCAAATTTGATATGGCGTGACATGACTGTATGACGAACACAAATAACAGATCCTTACATGCAAATTATGGCACGGATGTCATGTACGCCATGACTTACACGCCACGCTCATGGCGTGCTCGCAGCCGTTTCGTTTCCTGGATATATACCAAATTTGATATGGCGTGACATGACTGTATGACGAACACAAATAACAGATCCTTACATGCAAATTATGGCACGGATGTCATGTACGCCATGACTTACACGCCACGCTCATGGCGTGCTCGCAGCCGTTTCGTTTCCTGGATATATACCAAATTTGATATGGCGTGACATGACTGTATGACGAACACAAATAACAGATCCTTACATGCAAATTATGGCACGGATGTCATGTACGCCATGACTTACACGCCACGCTCATGGCGTGCTCGCAGCCGTTTCGTTTCCTGGATATATACCAAATTTGATATGGCGTGACATGACTGTATGACGAACACAAATAACAGATCCTTACATGCAAATTATGGCACGGATGTCATGTACGCCATGACTTACACGCCACGCTCATGGCGTGCTCGCAGCCGTTTCGTTTCCTGGATATATACCAAATTTGATATGGCGTGACATGACTGTATGACGAACACAAATAACAGATCCTTACATGCAAATTATGGCACGGATGTCATGTACGCCATGACTTACACGCCACGCTCATGGCGTGCTCGCAGCCGTTTCGTTTCCTGGATATATACCAAATTTGATATGGCGTGACATGACTGTATGACGAACACAAATAACAGATCCTTACATGCAAATTATGGCACGGATGTCATGTACGCCATGACTTACACGCCACGCTCATGGCGTGCTCGCAGCCGTTTCGTTTCCTGGATATATACCAAATTTGATATGGCGTGACATGACTGTATGACGAACACAAATAACAGATCCTTACATGCAAATTATGGCACGGATGTCATGTACGCCATGACTTACACGCCACGCTCATGGCGTGCTCGCAGCCGTTTCGTTTCCTGGATATATACCAAATTTGATATGGCGTGACATGACTGTATGACGAACACAAATAACAGATCCTTACATGCAAATTATGGCACGGATGTCATGTACGCCATGACTTACACGCCACGCTCATGGCGTGCTCGCAGCCGTTTCGTTTCCTGGATATATACCAAATTTGATATGGCGTGACATGACTGTATGACGAACACAAATAACAGATCCTTACATGCAAATTATGGCACGGATGTCATGTACGCCATGACTTACACGCCACGCTCATGGCGTGCTCGCAGCCGTTTCGTTTCCTGGATATATACCAAATTTGATATGGCGTGACATGACTGTATGACGAACACAAATAACAGATCCTTACATGCAAATTATGGCACGGATGTCATGTACGCCATGACTTACACGCCACGCTCATGGCGTGCTCGCAGCCGTTTCGTTTCCTGGATATATACCAAATTTGATATGGCGTGACATGACTGTATGACGAACACAAATAACAGATCCTTACATGCAAATTATGGCACGGATGTCATGTACGCCATGACTTACACGCCACGCTCATGGCGTGCTCGCAGCCGTTTCGTTTCCTGGATATATACCAAATTTGATATGGCGTGACATGACTGTATGACGAACACAAATAACAGATCCTTACATGCAAATTATGGCACGGATGTCATGTGCGGCATGACTTACATGCCACGCTCATGGCGTGCTCGCAGCCGTTTCGTTTCCTGGCTATATACCAAATGTGATATGACGTGACATGACTGTATGACGAACATAAAAAAATTACAGCATATCCACGGAGGGAATGATGATGAGTGGGGCGAAGCGTGCGTCTGTCCGTCCGTCCGTCCGTCCGTCCGTCCGTCCGTCCGTCCGTCCGTCTGTCTGTCTGTCTGTCTGTCTGTCTGTCTGTCTGTCTGTCTGTCTGTCTGTCTGTCTGTCATAGAACTAGGCGGTCACGTACCAAGAGACAGGGATGTACAGACCCCTGCGGCTTTAGGAGCTTCGCCCCTAAAAAAAAAAAAAATACGCTTTTCACACGTGTTGGTACTGCAACGTTTTGCCTTTGGCGGTAATTATTCGAAAAGTACGCGAAAAAAAAATGACACCATCTCCCGCCAAAGGGGAGCATGAGGCGATGCGAAGCACAACGCGTTTGCATCGGCTCGACTAGCTGTTTCCGTTAATGCTGCGTATTGAGTGTTATAGTTTGTGTTGTGTTTATGCTCTTATGTTGTTGTTAACGTAGACCCGAACGCAGACCCGAACGTGGTAGCGCGTGCGTTGGTTCAGCATGCGTCTGCAGAATCTCGTTCCCCGACGTCATCACATGATTGCTGAGAGAGTGTAAGGGGCAGAGGCCACACCGCCTTACACAGCCCCTTACCCAGCTAGCGCGTGAGCTCACAGCATAAGACGCTCACAGAGACTATGTACATTATATACACACAAGAGTTATTCTTTTGCAAAGTATAAGGGCGTCCCCTGATAAGCTCGGGACACGGAGGCTCGGGCACTCGATTTCCCTTTAGAGATGACGCAAGGCTACTGAACCTAATTTCGCTAAACCACCGTTATCGCTCAACATAATTCGTTAGTTTCTGCGCTATTTATTATTCAAGACATTGAGCAACATTCATATATCCGTGCGCTGACAGAACATTTTATCCTCCGCGTATAACCTGTAAGGAAATTTTCGAAGCGCGCATAAACCAATTAAAGAATTTAAGAGGAGAACGCGTTAGCGCAATCGAGCTTCGTTCACTTCACCTTCACAGTCGCTAGCCTCGCTTAATTTCTCGGCGGACACATCCACCCTGCCGCAAGGAAAGGTACGTCTGTGCTCGTAACATATATATTGTTTCAAACTGTCCTACAGTGCCTTTTGTAAGTACAGCATGCAAAATGCTCGCTAGGACATAATCCTTTTTTCTTCGATCCGGAAGGCTACAAGCGCAAATGCGTAGCTGCACTCTTTGTTGATGGTGTTGCTGATAATAAGAAAGAGAGAGAGAGAAAACTTTATTTAAAAAGTCAGTCAGTAACGTCAGGCATGGCCCGTCGCCTCCAGCCGTCTGCCGGTTTGATTACTTATTCCTGTGCACTTGGGAATCGGTCGGTTGTCACAGCAGCCACTCACTGTGCAAATCAAATGTACGACTCTGGTGCGATTCTACACTTCTGCCACGCAATATTACATGTGTGAAGGGGGGATCCTCGAACTACAAGACATTATTATAGTGCTTTTTTATCGAAACAGTGTAGAACACCTGTTTTCCGTGCGAAGTCTTAGATTAGATTTCCTCTCGAGCCGAATATTCATATTGTCTATTTATTTGCATCTATCTGAAATTCTGGCCCCCGGAAGACGTTTATTTTCGCTAACAATACTTAGCCAACAATGAAATCACGCGCTGTTCGAAAACGTGCGGTTGGTGTAATATCAATAGTAACATGCCTCGTTTACGTTAGTGACGCCCTTTATAAGACAACTACTCACTGTTTGTCGTTTATATAATAACAATAATAATAATAATAATAATAATAATAATAATAATAATAATAATAATAGAGTGAAGAACAACGAACGTTATAGTGGGTCATCATCTCCTCCGACATCGCAGGTCTGTCTGTATACCGCGCATTGCTCGATGGCGCTTCTCGTTCGCCCGCAAGATCCGTTGATTTGAGTCGTTGGTCAAGCTACCGGCCGATCCCTACGGCAGAGTTCAATAAACTTTTTTTTATATGTATCTGACAAAATATGGGAAGGTAGGCTACGTTGGAGCAGGCTATCCCAACATCATGACAGTAATGTACAAGATAAACATAAAAATACGAAAAAATTAAGAATAAAAGAAGAAAAAAAATAATCAGAGTCACTTGGTACATATATACACTATAGGGCTTATAACGAATGAATGAGCACAGTATATATGGGCGTAGTCCAGTTCATATATCGTGATCACATCGCGGATAGAGTCCGAACAAATAGTGGCAAGGTATAATAAGAACTAAACACAGTTAATTAAATTTGTGTCCATTAAAAAATCACGGAGGGCGCTCACTGCGCGCCTTTGATTATCGGGATGTGGCCATGGTCCAAGTACTTTTCCAATCGTAAATGGTCGTCTGTCGAGGCGGTTCAATCGATCACTCAGTTGAGCGCGTTGTTCGTCAATTCGCGGACATTCAATAATGATATGCTCCTCTGACGAATCGACATGATCACAGTGATCGCAGTGCGGGGACGTTCTTGTTTTTATGCGGCATAAGAAGTGAGGTGTGTATGCAACACCTAATCGTTGACGGTGCAGTAGTGTGTCAAATGGTCTATCAATCTTTTGATTAGGTGTAAATCGGAGAGACGGATCTATTTGATATAAGAGTGAAGACTTTGTATTTTCGTCAAATCAAGCGTTTTTGCACAATTTGTGGCGCAGTTCGGAAAGAACCTTCTTGCTTTCTGAGAAATAAATGGGCACTGGTGTCAAGTGAACTTTTTCGTGTGCTGCAGTGGCTAATTTGTCAGCATTTTCGTTTCCCATCACTCCTACGTGACTTGGAAGCCACTGAAAACATATCTCATGGCCGTCCAGATAACCGATGGTAATTGTTTTTAAGATTTCATATATTATGCTATCATCTATATGAAAATAAAAATCCTTAATGATTTGTAGCGCTCCTTTGGAGTCAGAATATATTACCCAGTTTTGCCTTTGCTGGCTTTCAACAATGAATTTTGAAGCTTGTAATATTGCAACAAGCTCCGCTGCTGTAGACGATGTCTTTCGAGAAAGTCGGAAATCTCTTTCTATTTTATATACGGGTATATGAAAAGCCGCAGACGAGCTTTCATCCATTGTAGATCCATCCGCGAAAACAAATGTGAAACAATAAACTCTTCAACAACAACAGTAACACAATACTCATATGAGAATAATATATTTGTTGTTGTTATTATTATTATTATTATTATTATTATTATGATTATTATTACTATTATTATTATTATTATTATTATTATTATTATTATTATTATTATTATTATTATTATTATTATTATTATTATGTGAGGCACAAATTTTCTTTGAAAAAATTGAGTAGTTGTCTTATCAGAGGCGTCCCTAATGTGAACGAGGCATGCTATAGTATACTGATATTACACCAACCTCGCGTTTTTGGAGCAGCGCGTGATTTCATTGGTGGCTAAGTATTCCACAAAAAAGTTATCTGTAGCGAAAAATCCGGTGCCGAGGCTGGTGTCGGCGTCTTCGTTGTGAGTGAAAAAAAAGCATTGCCCGTGGGCGAAAGGTCGAGGTAGCTGCAAATAAATGAACAATATTAATAACTCGCGCGTAAATTGAACCCAGTACTTCTGCACGGAAAACAGGTGTTCTACAACACAGCCACGCCGGTGCTTGAAACTGTTCGTAAAAAAAAAAAAGAAACTATGATAATGTCATGTAGTGTGAGAGGGCCCCCTTAACGTGTGTTGTGTTGCGTCCCAGAAGCGTAGAATGGCACTAGCGTCAAACATTTAATTGCACCAATGAGTGGTTGATTTAAAAACTCGCCAATAAGCACGTCAAGCAAGTAATAAATAGGTCCTACCGAGGGACCTTTTAAGAAACATCACCATGTAAAAATATTACCACGCTGTTCTTGAGCAATACGTGCAAAGAAACAATTACACTATAGTAGCAGCAAGGAAACCAGACGAGAGCTATCTTCAAACTCGCTTGTACGCGTTCTTCGTTCTAAATAAAACTGGCCGAAATAATCGGGTCTCTAACCAAGACCTGATGCCGTTGTGCAGACCGCATAGCCAGTGAAACAAAGAGGTGTGCTTTGCGGTTATGTACGTACATCCAAATATCATCGGGGGTTTTACGTCACAAAACCACGATATGATTATGAAGGACGCCATCGTGGAGGGCTCCGGAAATTTCGAACATGTGGTGTTCTTTAACGTGCTCTGACATCGCACAGTATACGCGCTTCCTCCATTTCGCCTCCATCGAAATGTGACCTCTGCGGACGGGGTCGAACACGCGGCTTTCGAGTCGGAACCCGAGCACTGTAACCGCTACATCACCACAGCGGACGGTCGCATATGTGAATATAATTGGTTTCATTACGCTTTCACGAACAGTGAGCAAAGAGGGGAAGACGAGCTGTATAGCATGTCATGTACAATGAAATACATTTCGGACGTCTTTTATTATGTGCTCTAGAAACGTTAAGAGCGTTGTTTAAATTAAGGCGTCTTTCTTAAAATGCTTAAATTTGGAAAATAATTCAGCAATTTCGTCCCTGTAATGAATTTAGGCCTTTATTTCTGCTACGTTTTGAGCTCTTAAAAAAGATTATCACTGGCAGCGAATACGGCACGGCACGTTGCCTTCACTCTATAGAGCGAAAAAATTCACTTGTTAAGTGACGCCAACAAATATTAGCTACGTGAAGCCTGTCTCTACATATTCTCAAAGCGTCATCGCCATCTCATAGGATGATATTATTTTCTCGAATTTAGCTTTCACAGATTACAAAAACGGCCGCGACAAAAGGACGTCCTAACTTTCTTCAAGAAACCAGTGGGGCCGACAACTATACAACCGCACGAAATATATTGAAAAGGACGAGAGGAAGGGCAGCGCGCCCTTTCGAAATACGAGTTTGTCAAGCGCAGCCAAGTGACTTGTGCGCACGGATTCAATAAAAAAAATATATATATATATATATATATATATATATATATACTTGATTCACGATCGAGCAACCAACCGACCGCTCGTCGTACACGACTTGCGCTTATCAGTCAGCGATCACGGTTCGCTCTCGGTGGCGATAGTCGACATCGAGCTGCTTCGTTGTTGTTGTTGTTTTTTTTATTGTTTTTTTTTATGTATGGCCACTTTGTCTGCCGCGCGCCATGCGTTATCGCGCCAGTTTTGAAAGTTGAAGGTCTGTACGCCACGTGGTGTGAAAAACGGTGAACTAAAAGCGATGTCCCGAAATGCTGGGTATTGCGAAGCAGGCTGCGTCACTCATGTCGTATCACCGCTTGCCCTCCAGTATTTTTAGGCAAGCAAGAATACTATTCTTGCCAACTTATAGATTATGAAAAAAGTGGGCAAGTCCGCGGCGTGCACGCTTGTTCCCAGCCACTATGTCGCTCAATGAAGTCATCTTTTACGTACATACACGCAACTTGAATTCTGGCCTCCTTTCCATTTCTCGACGTAAACGTGACGATCAGACATAGGCGCCGATGTCATTTACACAGCTCGCCTATAGCTTCTCATACTGCAGTGAGGGGAAGAAAGCGCGCCGGAAAAGAATAAAAAGGAAGGAAGCGAAATGGACGCGGTGATCGGTCCGCGCATGAGATGGCAGGGGGGGGGGTCCACTGTTCTCTATTATGAACGATAGGTGAGGGCGTGTTTGCCGTACATGGGGCGCCCACTCGGCGTGTACGCGCATGCGTGCGTGTTTCACCCCAGGGCAGGGCGCCCGATGACATCCGTGCCCTTTTGGCGCTGCAGGGCGTGTTGTGATCTGTAGATTGGGCCTGTCTCTCGGGGTTCCGCTGATCATCAGTGAGCTGGGGCAAAAGGGGAAAAAAAAAGAAAAGAAAAGAACTTGTCCCCAAAAGCCGCTTGTGTATGATCAGTGCCTCATGGTTCGCATTTGTACATTTAGGCTCGTAATGAGCAGCTGCCCTTTTTGCTGTGGTATGGCCGCTGGCAGGCTCGTGTTTCTGCCATTGGGTGCTTATATTAACAGTCGTCAGATTTTCTTTCATTTTCTGAGTTATTGATTTGCGCTTTGTCCGCCTCGGTGGATCAGTGGCTAGGGTGCTCGGCTGCTGACCCGAAGGTCGCGGGTTCGATCCCGGCCGCGGCGGTCGCATTTCGATGGAGGCGAAATGGTAGAGGCCCGTGTACTGTGCGATGTCAGTGCACGTTAAAGAAGACCAGATGGTCAAAATTTCCGGAGCCCTCCACTACGGCGTCTCTCATAACCATATCGTGGTTTTGGGACGTTAAACCCCAGATATTATTATTATTTGCGCTTTGCGTCACAACCAAGCTTTCCAGGTCTGGATTGTTGCGTAAAGATATCATGGACAGGAACGATACTCCTGTTGCGACATGTTGACCTTCGCTACATTAATGAAGAACAACTTCGTTTTGTCATCCTGTAGCTGATAGCCTGCTTCTATATGAATGTAATGAGCCACAGAAGCTCCCACGAGTGCTTCAAATACATTGGCATTTTGCCTCCAAATACATTGGCAAATGCATCGGCCAAGTGAAGTAATGAATGCATGAATGAATGAATGACCCAAAGAAGAGGTGAAAGGCACTAGCGCGCATAGTTCCGACTAGAATCATACAAGTGGCAAGTTTACATTTCGGAAAAAACGTAAGAGTGGGCCAAGAAGCATGTTATAAATACAAGTTTTCTACTTTTAATCTGTTTGACAGCCTAAAAAAAAAGCGGGAAGGGGGGCGGGGGAGGCTGAGTTGGATGTACAAAGAAGCTTGCGGGCATTTTGAAAGAACAAGCAGCAGCCAAAATGTGACAGCCATCGCATATAATATTGGCGAAGGTGACAGACCCAGGGGTATTGTTTACAAGCGATGCTCGTAATTATACTTCTGAAAGCAAGCTTTCAAAGTATTTGTTTAGCATAGGCAAGCAATAATTCGACTGTGTAGTCTAATACCTGGTCTCTTTAACATCTTAGCGGGCAGACTCGCACAGGCATATTTCTGAACAAGATGAAAAAATTGGGAGACCCTTAATCTTCGCCTTTAAGAGTTGAACGCGATAGCGATATCCTGTCCCTAGTGCGTACTTCAATCACTTAGTGCATACTATGTAATGGGTAGCATGCTTTAAACCAGGAGCAATTATGCGCGGCAAATGTGGGAAATATTTTCGAACTTGCTATGCACCCACTACGTGGTGTTAAGGGAATACGCGCAGTAAGGTGTGTGCCGTTTGTAATGGGTGGGTGGCTTTGAACTATGAAATCGTTATGATAGTCACATATTCTGACTCCCGATGGCAATGTACGCTTGTACCACGCAATATTCCTGGGAAATTATATGTTATATAGCGACGCCTATATAAAAGACGCTTGCGTTTGCGAAGCATGAAAGTTATTTTCACTGCATTTCCAAGCAGAGGAAGTTATTTTCACAGTATTCCCAAGCAGAGGCGTGGCTGTGTGGTAGAACACCTGCTTGCCACGCAGACGACCCGGGTTCGATCCTCACTCGGACCCGAAAACTTTTATTCTTTATTTTATTTTCATCTTTCTCGATTTTTCGATCACGGACAAGATGATGATTTTTCGCTCACAACCAACGACGCCGACACCGACGCCGACGCCGGAATTTCTGCGAAACAAGCTCTTTAACGCTATCGCGTTAAAAGTGAAAGAGACATCCTTATGCATCCTTAGAACTATTGGCTTTTTGCACGCGCGTGCGTGTGTGGTCCTTAAAAGAAAGAAAAAAAAATCCTTTCTATCAGGTTTCTTTTGAAGATTATGCTTCGGACCGAGATAACTTATAAGTTAAAGTCCCCATACTGTTAACAGGTTACTCCTATTTGTATGAAATGCTTACGCGGCAGCAGTGAGCAGTAAACATAGCCGGCATACAGGTTAACGTACATTTATGTAGATATGATAAACAATACAGCAAACTGAAAGGACGCTTAGAATAAGAGAGAACACCTTTATACCTGCGCTGTCGGGTCTACACAAGTCTGAAATGAACAGTGAACTTGGCCTTACAACAGTTCTCTCAACTTTTATATTATCTGTATTATCTGCCTAGCCTAATTACCACTCACTTGTACAAAAAGAATATAAATGATTACAAAACAAATTTAGCTTCAGATGTGACTGGTGATTTTCCACCTAAGATATACTAGAAGGAGCGTAGTGGCAAGAAAATCTAACTTTTCTGCAACTCAGTACGCCGGAAATTTTTTTCCAAAAACGCTATTTGCATCATTCTGCCCAGAATATTGAAGTGAGAGAGCAATGCAAAAGGATTAAAAAAAAAACGTTAACTTATTCATTAGGTCACCGTGGTATGCTCGTATTGGCAATATTCTGCTGGCTGACCCGAAGGTCGCGGGTTCGATCCCGGCCGCGGCGGTCGCATTTCGATGGAGGCGAAATGGTAGAGGCCCGTGTACTGTGCGATGTCAGTGCACGTTAAAGAACACCAGATGGTCGAAATTTCCGGAGCCCTCCACTACGGCGTCTCTCATAATCATATCGTGGTTTTGGGACGTAAAACCCCAGATATTATTATATTAATATTCTGCTGGAGTACGACACTCAGATTAACAGCAGCAACCATTGATAAGAAGTAAGCACTCCTACAGTCAAATTAGGCCGCAATATGCCTTCCATTTAGTGTTAGAGTAATTTGAACTCTCGCCTGGTGATCCTTCACAAGCTAAGCAACACCCAGTTTTCACTGAAGTGGCGCATCTTGTGCATCACGCTTTAGTGGAGTGCTACATTTCGCGTTTTTTCTTCTTGGTCAGGGCGTGATTGCCCTGACTAAGGGCGAGAGGAAATAAATGAACAAAACCACCAGATTATTCTCTATCCAAATCAAGCTACGCATTCAGCTTCATAAATACTACGAGCGTGATACTCGTCACTTTCTTAGCGTCACTTACTTCTGATGTCTGTCAACTAACAAGTCATCCCATGTCATTACAATCGTCATTTGGCTGAGAGAGCGCATCAGTATGCAATTTACGCAAGCAATTTACTGATAGAGCTTTCATTCTTACTGCATAAATGATATAAGATTTTGCTGACACTAGACATGCGACATCTCACTGCACCTACATTAAACGGCAGTCTTATCACCGGCCGACAACCATCGCGGATAACAGTTTCCTTTGCTCACATACAGAGCCAGCACTCGTCATTTAAGGAATAGATGTTAATTTGTACGTTTTATTTATTTTCTACATTTGGTTAACATACGCAAAATAACCAGTTCCCTAGTTAACTAGGCTGAAATCTTGTCAAGCGGCCGAATTCACAAAACTTCTTTCGTAAGCGCGTTTTCCCATTGGTCAGCCGACTTGGTTAATGATCCGTCAAGCACCGTGATTGGCTGAAAGATTTTCTCACAAAAATTTTAAAGTAAGATGTTTTTTTGTGAATGCGGGCCCAGAAAATTAAACAGCGCGAACACAAGAAGAAGAAAGGAACAACAGAACACAGCGTGCTGTTCTGCGGTTGCTGTCTTCGTCCTGTGTCCACACCGTTTATTAAAGGGACACTAAAGCGAAACAATGACTTGGTTCAGATTGACAAACTGCACTCTGAGAACTCTAATGCCATATGTTTCACTATCATAAGTTCATTATTAACGAAGAAAATCAAGGTTGAAGTTTTATTTTTAAATTTGGCTCCGATATCTGCGCGCGTGACGTCAGAAATTCCAAATGTATTTTTCGTATTTTCGCGTCATTGGCTCGATGAAATTTTCTAAAACTTCGTATGCTAGGTCTATGGCACCCACAGATGACAATGCGCCTCATTTTTATCGATTAGAAGCTACGTAGGACTCTGTAGGCGCCTTCAAAATCTACGACGTCACAGTGTTTGGTGCGGGAATCTCAAGGTGGCGTCTCCACCCGCATTTTCTTTTCGCGTGTTTTCTCGCTTACCAAGCGTCGTGTCGAGGTAAGAGTGGTGTTTTGGGGATTGTGAAATTGTACTTAACTAATACGCGAAAAATCGTTTTGTCCTTTAGGGTCCCTTTACGGCGAAAGCCTTTAATGGCTGATACTCGCGGCGTCCGACCGTCCGTCCGTCCATGCCCCCTCACACTCTCTCAGCAATCACGTGATGGCACAGCGGCGTGCGCGGCAACGCTCCTTCGTCAGGCACAGGCTTTCGCCGAACACACTTTGGAATTTACATAGTGTCCTTCAATTTTTTTACTCTGCTGTTGACGACATGGGCCAACCAGCCTACATGGACTCGCTGCTAATTGAAATTTTCCTGCACGCACTTATTAAAAAAAAGTTTTTTTGCTGATCATGTAAAGCGAGCTGCAGCAACTTAAATAATGCTCGTCATAATTAGCCATGCTATCTTGAAATTGCAAAATCATGTATCCATTGACACTCAGTGCACTGCGATTTTTCAGGTTACAATGTATGTACCCGACAAACAGAGTGCAGTGCGCCATCAAATTTCGAGGCTATAACAAGCCTGTTGTGGGTTTCCTCTGTATGCAAGGACACTCCACACGAAGGGTCAGACACAGCAAACGTTTAGAATATACTTTAATTCACTTCCAAAAATTGTGTACCTAAATGCTCATTCTCTCGATCGAGACCCATCGCTAGCGCGTCAAAACTGACGTAGCTCTATAGGAAGGGCAACGAAAGTTGTAGTGACGTCACACCAGATCTTAAGTGACGTGAGTGACCTCCGGACCTCCGCCACCTCCGCAACGTACGTACCGGGAAAGCATCGGTTACTAGCCATCGCAACTGTCGGCGCGTTTGTTTTGCTGGTGCTTGTGTGACATGTGTGTGTGAGAGCAGACGATACTCAGCACGACGTGCGTCACAGCTTTGTGTGGTCACATTACCAAGCCTACCACACCGCTACCTCACTGCCCAACTCCTGCACTCAAAAACCGTAACCGAAAGTTGTCCACATAAATAAGGCGATATTAAATTATTTAGCTAGAATACATGAATCTTGGTGCATGTATCATGCTTCCTAGAGCTATGAGAAGCGCTTGCAGCAAAGAACGTGCAAGGCCACAAATTTGGTGGCACCACTCCTTTAAGTGTAAAGGAGGAATGCTCCAAAGACCGCGCCACGTGTTCACGCACGGAATATAACGAGTTTTATTCGTGCAAATAACTTCAGTGAACGATTACATATTTCAGTGAGATCCGTGTGTGTGTGTTTGTGTGCGTGTGCGCGCGCGCTACTTTTTTTCCCCCGCGCACACGCTCTGCCTTTCCTGGTGTTTTACGTTCCCGTATACTTCATGTATCTTTCGCCTTTCCTACTTCTTGAGCAAATCAGATATTTTGATCTGGTTAATTAACCTTCCTATTTTTCTCTTTACTGCTTTAGTTCTCGGCACACAAACAGTGATAGATATATGCTCGCGGCGCGGTTTCCCTGGCGAAATCGCATAATAATGAAGCTCTTGCTGGTCGTTGGCGTTACTGGGACTCAGCTGCGCTTCTCCACCGGCGTTCGACAGAAAGCACTGGGACGCGGAAGCAAAGTCTGTAAATCGCATCATGTTTTCCGCTTCATTGCAACCGCAGAAGCGGCCGTGCCCATTTGCCACGGCGCTCTTTCTTTAGTCTCTTTCTTCAATGTTGTTTGTGAATTATTATGCGCAGCTCTTCCGTTAAACGCAGCACGCTCGTTTTAGTCTGCGCATGATTAACAAAAACTGCGAAGACTGCCTTTATTTCACCTCGGTCGCGCGCGCTCAGCTCTTCCCGCGCTTCGAGCTCGCCAGACCCGAACACGCGAGCCCCAAGTCGTGGCCACCGCTGTGGCATGCATTACGTGGCGTCAAAATAAACTGAGCCAGCGGCTCCGCTTTCTTTTTTTTTTTCCCCATCTGGAGCGCCTTGTGATTCGGCCTCGCTTTGTCTCTGCAAACGGCGACGACGACGACGACAACAACGAGCCGAATCGGCGTCTCTTTCTTCCCTGCGCTTGTCTTGCACGTCTTTCTCCCTCTCGGCCTTTTGTTTCGCCCGCGCGCTATTCAGACAACTGCGCACGCCGGCAACCAGAAGCAGAAGCAACAGCAGGCGGCCGCGCGGTGACGGCTTGGCCGCGTCGCTTGAGTTAATTGCGCCAGTGCGAATGTTGGGGTTTGTTCTTCGCCGTCCCGCTCTCCCTTCCAGTTCCGGCGCCCTGCAAGTGCGCGCGCTCGGCTCGGTTGATTCGAGCTTAATTAGCGGCCGCGAGGAGCGCCACCACGTGGATTCGCGGCTGTCTAACGGAGCGCGAAATGGAGCAGCTTGTGTTTGCCACGTGACGCCACCGGATCCGTCCCACTGACTGTTCCACGGTCTCCCTCCGGTGTGCGGCGCCTTTTGGGCCCAATGAACCCGTCTATGCGGGGACGGGCGCACACGAGGAAGGGGCGTGTGGACTCCGCCGCGTGCCTCGCGTTGCTGCGGCCCGTCGAATTCGCGCCACACAAAACATTTCACGCAACGCCACTGGCATTACACAGCCGACTGCGCTGCAGGAATATTTGCTGCTGAAGGGCGCGTAAAGGCGCCTATTCATTTCTTCGCATTGTCTGAAAGACCTCGATAGAACATATTCCTTCTAATTAATACTTGCCTATACTTCATTGTACGGGTCTTGTGAAAGTAAGTAAGGCAGCTTTATAAAGATATTATGTGTGAACTACAAAAAAAAAAGAACATTGAATTGGGGCATTTTGTGTAACTTCATCGTTGATTAATCGGCCTAAATGTCGCTGAAATAAAGTTAGAAGAAAAAAACAACACAGAAAAGAAAACAATGGATCTCGCCGTCACAGGAATCGGTGTAAGCTGAAAGTGAAACGTGTCCTCAAAGGAAGTAATGTTTAGTGCACATTTATATACGAGAGAGAGAGAGAGAGAAAGATAAAGGAAAGGACAGGGAGGTTAACCATAGGAAGACTCCGGTTTGCTACCCTGTACTTGGGAAGGGGAAAATGGGTGTAAAAGAATGAAAGAGAAGAAGAAGCTTGCACAATGTCTAATACAGGCACATAATAAACACTGGTACTCCATATGCACTTACAAAGCATCGTTATTTGAGAAGAGAAACGGCTATGTGTGCGCTCCCCCAGCGCCTGGCTCCCAAGTACTAGGGTGGCCTACGCCTGTGCTCATGCATACACTATCCCAGAACGCTTCAGGAACGCGAGAGGCAGAGTTCGTAGCTTGAGCAGTGAACACGCGAAGGCATTGACGGCTCAAGCCACGAAAGCCCGAAGGCAGCGGAGAAACATTGTAGGTCCATATGGAAGCTGTCCTGCTCCGGCGAGGAGACGTCTAACGCTGACGTGAAAGGCAAATCACGTAGCTGCGTCGTCACTGAATCGAATCACCACGCAAGTCGCATTTCACCGACCATAGAGTTTCCTACAATATTGCAGCGAAAGCCTCCGCTGCGCCGAGACTACCGAAGCGCCCCCAGTCGGCTCCCGTTAGTTTCATGATGCGCTACTTCCCTTTACCGCTCCCCGACTGCGACACCACCCTGCCAACGCCCAGCACTGTGAGAGGAAAGTATGAGAGATATAAGACGCTTTTGTGAAGCCTCCTGCATGTGTGACAGTGGCGCAGTGGGCAGAGCGCCCGGCAGCTATCGTCGTGGACCGAGAGGTCGTGGGTTCGACTCCTGTCAACGGAACATTTTTCTTCTGCTTTTTCTTTGACATCTGATCATGCGCGTTTTACTGACGTCCTCTGCGTGACGTAAATACGTCAGTGAAGTCTTGGTGGACCCCGGCATAAAACACTTCGGTGTTAAAAAAAACAGCTAAAAGGCAAGAGCAGCTCTTGGTGACACTGACAATTCAAATTTGCTATACAATAGTCTGACATTCATACCATGCTAATAAGCAAGCGTTTACCAAAGAAATCGTGCCAGCAAATGTGGAATTCCCTGCCGTAGCATGCTAATTAGGTTGATATGCGACAGGCCGCGCGCGTCACTATGCATCACTCTTCGCACCACTATATCGACTGAGAAGTAAGCATCAGCGTGCTGTATATATACACATGTATCATGACACGCCAATATCCGACGAAAAGGACGGGGCTACGATATGAAAACTCCTTTGAATCGCTTTCGTTTATTAATGCGAAAGCAAAATGCCACGTGAAGCGCGAAATCCGTCGAGCGTACGACGTCCATCAGCCGTTAACATCCAATGGTAACACTACCCGACGTGACCAAGTGACGAAGGTCACGCTTCAATGCCAACTAAAACTAATCCTAGCCTCCTCCTAAATAATTAACTTTGCCCAATACGAAAACTGAATTGACCCACGTTCGAAACCGAAACTGGCCCACCCCCGCATTTAATTGGACCCTCCTAAAGTAGTACTTACCTACGCAGCAGAAACCTGGAGGCTTACAAAACAGGGTTCAACTTAAATTGTGGACGATGATACGAGCAATGGAAAAGAACATGATAGGTGTAACCTTAAGAGACAGGAAGACAGCAGAATGGGCCAGGGAACAAACGGGTGTTAAGGATATCATAGTTGAAATCAAGAAGTAATGGACATGGGCCACGAGCCGGGCACGTTAGCGCGTAAGCATGATAACCTCTGGTCATTAAGGACAACTGACTAGGATTCAAAGAGAAGGCAAACGCGCGAGGGGGGAGACACAAAGTTAGGTGGGCCGATGAGATTAAGAAGTTTGCGGGTACAAAGCGGCAGCAGCAAGCACAGGACCGGGTTGATTGGCGGAACATGGGAGAGGCAACAGTACTGACAGTTGGGCGAGTTGGTACGGACAACTGGTGTATATTTCTTCTTGTCCGTGTGTATGTTGCGCAAAAAACAGTCATGGGGGGAGGCCTTTGCCCTGCAGTGGGCGTAGTCAGGCTGATGATGATGATGATAGTTCACTTGGCCCACCCTGAAAAATTGTGTGGCCATCCTCGAAAATTCCTTTCCCGATTCGAGCACAAGATCAATTGTTCCCGTCGTGTGAAACCGTCACGTCAACAAGTAACAACTTCAAGTTGCAAGGTCACATGACCGAGGGAATAGCCTCATGAGACAATGTCACGTGACATGTACGTCAACATAGTCGACGCGCGAAGACACACCATGCCTAGACACACGGCGGCCTCATCGACCGCGCCAGTCTACTCTGTGTTCGTGTGCTCAGCCTGCTTTCGCAATCAGTGCACGTAGGGCGACTTAACTGCCACTGACTTTTTGCTCTAAGCGCGACAGTGCCAGTGTTAAACACGCGGTCTTCTGAACTTTCTGCCCAGCATCCTTGTCTTAGCCATATTCATCCTCGCTTAGCGTTACCTTGCGACGCGCAATGAGAAAGTAATGGGAAAGTAATAATGAGAAAGTAATTGTTGGCTAGGATGAAAAACTTCGAGGACGCTTGAGCTTCGCCTTCAAGAGTAGAACGCGATAGCGTAATCGGGTCCCGTGCACATCGCCTTCTCAATTGCAAGCCTCGCTTCGGTTTTCGGTGGATGCCTCAACCATGCCGCAAGGAAACGAACGTCCGTGCGCGTAACATTGGCCAGTTTCAAGCTATCCTTAGAATGCCTACTGCAAGTATACAGTTGCAAAGTGCTCACTGCGCCATAATTCTTCCTTTTTTGCTAATCAGCGAAGGGCTCACTATGCGTCCGTAAGGCAACACGCGAACCTACTCAGCTGCTCACTTTTTTGACGCTCTTGCCGATGATGATCAGCAAGAGCATCAACAGCCCTTTCCACTAGTGCACTAGTGGAAAGGGCTGAACTTGAACCCCTGTAATTCCGGCGTCGCACAGAAAGACTATATAGTACACCTATACAAGGTATATCAAAATAAAATAGGAATAGAAAAGGACCACTTCATTCGGCCTGTAAGCAAGCGAATCACAGGCTCTCATCACTCATAAACACTACGAGACTATAACTGTTGAACAGATGTATTTCAAGACACATTTTTCCCGCTAGCGGTAAGGGAATGGAATGAGCTCCCAGCCGATGTCGTTTAACGCTCGACCACAGCAGATTTCATTCAGTCACTTAAGGCTCATTTGTCGACTCTAAAAGTGTGATTTTAATGATTTCTTCTTGCCAATGTTCACTTGTCTGTTTCTGCCTGTATGTTATCTTTTGTTTTGTTTTGTTTTTTGATGATACATAAGCTAAGTATCGGTCATCTTATATGCGACAAAACCCATATATCCTTATATGCCGTGTGCATTATCTATTAGTAGTATCTAGAAGATAATAGTTGTGGTGTAGTTATGTACTATGGTGATTATCGTTGCAAGGGTTGCTACTAGAAAAGTGCTCACAGTGTGTAGCATGCCGTTATCGCCTTTTTTTGCGTAGTATGTACACCCGTCGGCGAAATAGGTCTGGACGCGCGAGCATATGGCGTGAGCGGCGACCACAATCAGATAAAACTGCATCGCTGCACCGTCTGACGTTGAGCGTCTGGTGTCGAGACATTTCAGTGAGCGTGCGCGTCCTTTCACACTCGCAGCCATGTCTTTTTACTCGCTTGCAGCGTACTAGCTGATTACATGTAGCGTTTTGCAGTAGGGGCGCTTTCTTTTTTCAATCCGTCGCGCGCTCCATTCGAAGGGGGCACGGTTGGCGTGAAGCGTACGCTGCTCGCTTTACTCGATTAAAGATAACATACTTTGTCTGAGCGACAGAGCGTTGCCACATACAGCATTAGTTACCTTCTGTGCTTGTTCTTTTTGGTGAAAACGTACCGTGTGGTACTGAAATACGAACGACGGCACTGAAATCGAAGAGGCGTTGAGCCGAAAAAATTCTTCAAATTGCTCTCATAGGATGAGAAGGTCCGGCTGCTACGTGCTATCTGTCTGATGAAGGTAAAACAAGCGGCTTACCCTTCACCGCCAGCGTGCCTCTGTCGAAATGAGTGCGTGACAGATTGAACAAAGAAAGCGGCCCCTACCACATAACGCCACATGTAATCAGCTAGCCTTCTGCAAGCGAGTAAAAAGACATGTCTGAGAGTGTGAAAGGATGCGCATGGGCACTGCGATGTCTCGGCACTATAAACTGTCAACGTCAGACGGCGCGGCGATGCAGTTTGATCTGATTGCGGTCGCCGCTCGCGCGTCCCGACTTACTTTGCCGACAGGTGTACGTATTGCTTCATTTTTGTGTCCCCACTCCCGCTTACAGCTTTCTTAGGCTAGCAGTACTTTACAAATGAAATGAATGATTAAATATGTCTGAGTGGTCCTCGTGATGGGTAGACCTTTAAAACACTGACTTGTTGTGCTATTCACATGTTTTGACGCCTGGCGCGATCCTACGCTTCTGCCACGCTATATTACATGCGTTATAAACTCCTCCCTCTATATGACAATCGTATAGTGATTTTTTTTTCCGAAGGAGTTTCAAGCAATGACGTGGCTGTCTGGTAGAACACCTTCTTGCCACGCAGAAGGCTTGGGTTTGATTCTAGCTCAAACGAAAGATTTTTACAATTTGTTTTATTTCTATCTTTCTCGGTTTTTCACTCACGGACAGCGCTGATTTTTCCCTCGCAACCAACGGCGCCGACGCTGACACCGGAATTTCTGCGAAACGAGCTCTTTAACACTATCGTGTTAAAAAGTGGTCGAGTCCGTATGAGCCGTGTGGCTGGGCGCTTTGCAGCTCTTGCATAGCGTAGTATACACGTCCGGAATATGTGCAGTCGCGCCGGTGGCGTAGATTATGCAGTATAGATATACACTGATATTTTCCTTTAAGTAGTGCACTTATCCCGCTACTTTCAACAAAGTGACGGAAGTATTAAGGTAGGTGAGTACTTGAGCAAAATATGTGATTACGTTTACATAATCTTCTTGATGCTTTTGAAGCGTTTAATTCTCATTTATTTATTGTGTGCATACGTAAAAAAAAAAACAGAAGAAAAAAAGACAGACGTTTTTTGTTGAGGAGTTTCGTTGCACGGCCAGATAAAATAAAGCTGCTTTTCAACGTAATGTGGTCGAGGTGCTGAAATAATATTTCTACTTGCCGGTCTTTCATTTTCAGATACTTAACGTTAGATCACGCCATAATCACTGGAGCCCTACTTATACCAACGGTGCTGCCGCATATCCGAGTGCTGACACAGAGGCTCCCATAGAGCAGGCGTCGAAAGCCTGTCAACGCAGAAACGGCATAGCTGCTCCCTCTCGACCTCCGGCCGTTGTAATGAACGATCTTAACGGGAGCAAGTGCTGACAGGCCCCGCGATGCAAGTGGAGCCAACGTGAGCCGATCGGCGGAACGCTGGCCTCCTCACGGCTAGCGTGTCGCGGTCTGTAACCGAATAGTGCGGCCTCTGTCCGTCGAGATGTTATTGATGGCGTTCGGTCGCGAGGTCTCCGTCGTCTGGGATACATTTGGAACGCTTTATTAAGATTGGTATCGGCCGGTGATTCATCGGACTTTGTCGGCCGTTTGTTACGGCACCTCACAGGGGAAACTCCTTGGCGCTTCTTCCAAAAACGGATAAATAAAGGGAGACTTCAGCGCCGAGAAGCTTCCTTCCTGTTTCCGGACACATCATTTAGTCCAAGGGCTTCCTGCATCATTCGCATCTCTAGGCGTCGACGTTGAAGGTGCGCATGCGCCTGCGATTTCTAGCTCGAAGAGAGCGTGGCGGAAACGTACGACATTTATCGCGGCAATACAAAAGAAAAACATGTGCAGAAGAGTCGATTATGAAATACATGCCTACTCACGCTATCATTCATTTCACAATGCTTGCGACTTATCTTATGTTGGTGGTGTTTTTGATGTGTTATTTCTTTATTTTCTTTCTTTCTTTTTTTTTGTTTTTTTTACGGTTTGACATCCATTGAACAAATTGCTACAGTTACCACGCATTGTAGTAATCGATTTCGAGCGAAGCAGTGAGCGAGTACCAGCCAATGCCGCAATATTTGGCTTTCGTGGGCTTACTAGGCGCCACAAGTGTAGCCATGGGGGGGGGGGGGGGGGAGGTATGGAAAGTATGGAAAGTTCCACTTCACCCCCCCCCCCCCCCGAAATTTTTCAATTGTGCGTGCGTATATGTAGATGCACCCATACAAACACAAGCACGAACATACATAAAGTATGGTTGAACCCCCAACCCCCCCTCCCCCCCCGGCCGAAACAATTTCTGGCTACGCTACTGCAAGGCGCGTCACTACACTGGCGAGTAAACGGCAGCTAATGGTCAGACGTAACGTCGGCACTCAAGTTCACAGACGTCACCTTTATCGAAACGAAGCCTAAGCATCTCGGAAACAAAACAGCGCGGAAGACTGAGCACAAGAAAAAGGGGGGACACACACAACAGCGCCGACTTATAACAAAGTTTATTCGTCAACACCACACAAACACGCCCGCACGTACGTCAGCACCAACACGCCCAAGCATCCACTGTAGAAGTCTAAGCAGCCGTTTGTTAGCTCATTCCTGCGGGACGAGTGCTGACACAGGAGCACATATGTAAAGTTCATTGCACTGTTATAAAGTTGATAGCCAGCAATGCAACCACAATTGACTTCGCACAAGCACCACCTCCACAACTGATGTTAGGTAATCGATCACGTAATCGATTTATTCGACCTGAGCCGGGTGGTTTCTGTCGATATAGGCCGTTGCAGCACGTTTGTCAGCGTTTGCCTTCTACATGGAAATCGCTAACAAGTATGTCATTTTCATGTTTAACCCCCCACAATGTGTCTCATAAAATTTTCTCGTTCTATTTACGCTGTTCTTGGGTTTATGTAGACTGAATAACGTGCGGCGCATAGCCGCATACCATGGTATATGCGACACGTGATGGGAGGAAATTGTTATATATATATATATATATATATATATATATATATATATATATATATATATATATATATATATATATATATATATAAAGGAAAGAATTGTAAACTTAAGGGCTCGTTTGCTTTGTTAAACACAGTATTAATGAGAACTAACAGACAAAGATGCCAAGGAAAGTATAGGGGAAGCTATTAGAAGTAATTGTAATACAAATGTGAAGAAAGGAAAGTGGACGAAAAGATAACTTGCCACCGGCAGGATCCGAACCTGCGACCTTCGAATAACGCGTCCGATGCTCTACTACTGAGCTACGGTGGCGGTCATCCCCTCGTCCACTTTTATGGGGTATATATGTGTACTTAAACGTGGGAGCGTCAGTCAGCGCCGCCTGTTGCCATTACGGCGAGTGTGGAACACTCTTTTTTTTTTTTTTGCCTGTAGGCGGCACGTAGTACGTGATCTTATTACGAGCGGGCAGCTGACTAATAATCCCTCGCATACCACCTGAAGGCATCAAGTCTGCCAGAACGAGACCCTCGTTATGAATGAAGGAAAGAATTGTAAACTTAAGGGCTCGTTTGCTTTGTTAAACACAGTATTAATGAGAACTAACAGACAAAGATCGAGGGGCTGAAATAATATTTCTGCTTACCGGTCTTTCATTTTCAGATACTTAACGCTAGATCACGCCATAATCACTGGAGCCCTACTATATATATATATATATATATATATATATATATATATATATATATATATGTATATATATATATATATATATATATATATATATATATATATATATAATGTCAATGAGAATAATAGTTCGATGGGCCAGTTGTCTTGGTTCAGCAATGGGTTGTAACACAACGGAGGCGTTGTCAACAAGGATAAAATATTTATTTAGTTCCCAACAGTTTCGGGAGGGGACCTCCCTTCGTCAGGGGTTGAGTTAAACTCAACCCCTGACCCCTGAAGTTGTTGACAACGCCTCCGTTGTGTTACAACCCATATATATATATATATATATATATATAGAGAGAGAGATAGATAGATAGATAGATAGATAGATAGATAGATAGATAGATAGATAGATAGATAGATAGATAGATAGATAGATAGATAGATAGATAGATAGATAGATAGATAGATAGATAGATAGATAGATAGATAGATAGATAGATAGATAGATAGATAGATAGATAGATAGATAGTATTCTTCATTCTACGCTGTGCTGATTTAAAGGTATATTACTTATGCTTCGATAATCACGAATCTATTAAAAATATCGCTACATTTGTATTTGTCTACAAATTTGGCGCTAAGATGACATGACATGGCTATTCTGGCTACATTTAGCTTGAGTTCTGGCACCTTTTAAGATCGCAGCAGCGGCAACTCTGGGTCCCTTAAACGGAGGCGCAAGGTGCCGCGGCCTCGTGTGACGAGAAACAGCTAATCTCGACAGGCTCAGCGGCCGGCGCTACGCAAGACGGCTCGCGTTCGCGGATGTCGTAGCAAGGAGAGGGACCACTTGGCGATGTTCTTCTGGGATGTGCTGGATTAATGGAGCCGTCAAGTTTTGCCTGGTGCCACCACGCCTCCGAGCGAGAAAATGCGCATAAGTCCTCATTAGGCGCCGCTTATTAATTACGTGGCGGCTGCTGCTGCTGCTGCATCTGCTGCTCTGCGGGTGCCCGTTGTGCGCGCCGCAGGGAGAGCTGCGGTGTCTCCACGACTTCCCAGTGTTGAGACGAACTGTTCCGAGGCTTCTGCGATGACTCAGGGATAATGACAGCTTTCTTTTCCGAAAGGAGCTCGGGCTCTCTCCCGGAGCCCGAGAGAGCAGTCCGACTCGGGTTGTGCGCGCCTGTTCCGGCCCGGGGTTCCCCCGCCGCCGTTGCTCCTCTCGGGCGCGCGTCTGGGCTTGATAATCACAGTAATAACGCGGACATGCCGGCATCCGAACGCTTTGTGGAGGAACCCCGCGCACGGTGACTTGCGCTCTTTGTGCATCTGACGGCCGCCTGCAAATGGCGGCGCGCTCCCTGCGCGATCATCGAGGGTTGTGCGACTGATCGGCGGGGGGATAAAGGGGCGCCGTTTTGCTCCCCGCGCCTTGCTCCCTCTTCGCCGGAGGAGTCGCACGGAAATGACACGTCTGCAGCCGCCCCTGCTCGCCCTGGCTGCGGGCCTCGAGCGCTGATTCATGGCCCGGCCTCATCCGCCGCTGACCCAGGCTCGACTTGCGCGTGCTCTTCCGCCTAATTGTTCGCCCGGGGCCGCGTGCCGGACGTAGCGCTTCCTCACCGGGGCGGAAACAGCGCGCGAGCGAGTCGTCAGTGCGCGCGCGCCTGTTCCCATGGCAGCCACTGGGACGCCATCAAATCGCAAATTAAGACCTTCACATAATTAAAGTGCCGGCGCAACTGAACTGCGCGCCAACAGTGTGGCCCCTCCGCCATCGATCGTTGTCTTGTTTTCTTAATTTAATCTCGGCTCATGTGTACTTCTGACAGCGATTATTCCGGGTCAGCTGATGAATGACGGTGCGGTGCGTGAAGATTCCAGCTTCTCTCAAAAATGAAGCTGCGTTGTTTGAAGAAAAGCGTGTTTCCTCCAGCTTTGCATTACGGCTGGTTTACCGGAATGTAATTACAGAGACTAAATTTCTCAATTTATCACACGAGAAAGTTCAGGGAAGCGAAAACAACCGCGATGTGATTTTTCCTCTGTTCTACTGGACATAACTGGCATGCAAGAGCCTTCCTTCGCCAGTGCTGAAGAATATTGAGAAGCACTGGTGTGTCTATAAGTGTATCTGTATGAAGAAATGTGCATATCTAAGCACGCGAGCGTTCTTGCAGTTCGCCCCCCGTTAAAGTGACCCAGCCGCGGCCAAGTACAGCGACATCACGTGACTTCCTGCATGACGAATATATATATATATATATATATATATATATATATATATATATATATATATATATATATATATATATATATATATATATATATATATATATATATATATATATGTATGTGTGTGTGTGTGTGTGTGTGTGTGTGTGTGTTTGTGTGTGCAAGAACGCTCGCGTGCTTAGATTTAGGCTCGCGGTACAAAACTCTGCGTGATTTGTTGATTTCCAGGGTTCCATTGCCTTATGTCTTGGCACATGAAAGCGCAATGATTTAAATTTTGAAAGAAAATGAAAACATTTAATTATTGTATAAGAAATAAAAAAAAAGCCCTCTAGGTTGGGAGTACACGTTATGACTCTCTAACTTTAAATATTTTGTTAATAAGTTTCTCATAATTTTAAGGCGAAAGCCGTAGATGCCTCATCAAACGCCAAATTTGACCGTCAGCGTCCCGCGCCGTCGGGGATGAGTGATGCAAAAAATCATCACGTGATGACGTCGCGATGACGTCACAGATCGCCGAAACTCGTGACGTCATTGTGACGTCATGGTGACGTTATCACATGACATCGTAGCTTGGTCAAAGATGGTCCGATAATGGAGGCAATGAAAAACCAGGGGAGGTGCCTCCGATCTTGGAGGCATCAAAACCACGTTATGTGCAGAAAGCTTTCGAAGGGTGGCGGGGCAGGCCTCAGCATATTGAATGAGAAAAAAGAAGGTGGCTTTCGCTTTCGAGCCGTCTTAATTGAATGCATAAGGGACCTTATGAGTTTTTTTTATTTGTTAATCGGGAACCACCACGTATTAAATGAAATATTGGACATTACACTTTAATGTCGTACGTTAAAATGCATTACCACAACAACAACAAAAACAAATAAATATATTACCTGAACTGCACTGTCCCAGAGAAGATTTACCCATCTAATTTGAACGAGGTGACATATTCCGTGTGCTGCTGAAAGCGACGTTACATAAGTTGATTAAAATGTAATGCGCTGAGCAAGAACGATATTTTTTTTCCAACCTCTTTCGGCAATGTAACTCGGTCAGCGGCTGAGTCGAATCGTATTAGGCGGGTAATAAGCTTGAGTTTTTATTTTTTCAAAACCACACCTATAACGGTCGCAACATCGTGACGAGTTCTTTCACGAAAGTATACTTATATATTTCATGGGAAAGGAATGGAGGAACGAAGCCCAATCTTGAAGTACAAGTGATCGGCCGACTGAGTACCACGCGAAAGAGGATGCGGTGAAGCCAACATTCTAACTTTTCATCTATCTATCTATCTATCTATCTATCTATCTATCTATCTATCTATCTATCTATCTATCTATCTATCTATCTATCTATCTATCTATCTATCTATCTATCTATCTATCTATCTATCTATCTATCTATCTATCTATCTATCTATCTATCTATCTATCTATCTATCTATCTATCTATCTATCTATCTATCTATCTATCTATCTATCTATCTATCTATCTATCTATCTATCTATCTATCTATCTATCTATCTATCTATCTATCTATCTATCTATCTATCTATCTATCTATCTATCTATCTATCTATCTATCTATCTATCTATCTATCTATCTATCTATCTATCTATCTATCTATCTATCTATCTATCTATCTATCTATCTATCTATCTATCTATCTATCTATCTATCTATCTATCTATCTATCTATCTATCTATCTATCTATCTATCTATCTATCTATCTATCTATCTATCTATCTATCTATCTATCTATCTATCTATCTATCTATCTATCTATCTATCTATCTATCTATCTATCTATCTATCTATTCTCATTTTTCCTTTACGTCAGTAAGTCTGCAGCTTGGGGACCCTGCCCGGATAACACATCATGGCCGGCGTCCGGTGTCTCAAAACGATGCTCACGTCTCGGTGTGTCACAAGGGGTGCACGGCGGCCATCACCGCAGCAGCCGCGGACAGCAGCACAGGACAACCCCGCCCCTTTCAGATCGCGCGCGTCCCCAGGAGAGGGGCCCTCCGACCGGCACGTGCTGCAACAAAGCCACGCACACGCACGCACCGCGCGGCTGCAACCACGTACACGCCACACTGGGCGCTCATTCTGATTCCCGCTGCCGAGCTGTATGCAAATGACGGCCGCCTCCGGAGCGAGGACACCTACGCAGTTACCGCAGTGCCTCTTGCCTCAGCCAACGTGCCACGAGGTCCCCGAACAAAGAACTCTGCGCACCGTGGCTTTACCGGATTTGGCCAAACCCACGGAGCGGCGCGGCGACGTCCCTTCGACCGCTATATACAGCCGCTCGAGGAAAATGTCACTGGCACATTCGCCGCGAAGAACTTCGCGCGTATGGAGGGTCACCCTTTTCATTCACGGCATTGAAATACGGCGTTTCAATAACTGGCAAATAATCTCTCGCTGCTTCTTCTTCTTTTTTTTTAAATGCGAAGCATTTCTTAGCGAACTTCGGCGACTTCGAGCGTATCTATCTATCTATCTATCTATCTATCTATCTATCTATCTATCTATCTATCTATCTATCTATCTATCTATCTATCTATCTATCTATCTATCTATCTATCTATCTATCTATCTATCTATCTATCTATCTATCTATCTATCTATCTAGCCGCCTACGACTTTGTGCTCTCCTGGCCGTATCGTTAATGGGATTTCTACCAAATTTGGTATGGCATAACATGACCGTATTGCGAACATAAATGGCTGGTCATATCATGAAAATCATGACTAACTTGTCATGAAAAGCATGATTTACCTGCCACGCTCATGGCGCGCTCCCGGCCGTTTGGTTAGCTTGATATACACCAAATTTGGGATAGAGTGACGTGACTGTATGATGAACATAAATGACCTGTGGTAATATGGAAATCATGACTTGTCATGTGCGACATGACTTGCATGCCACGCTCATGGCGCGCTCGCGGCCGTTTGGTTAGCTTGATATACACCAAATTTGGTATTGAGTGACGTGACTGTATGATGAACATAAATGACCTGTGGTAATATGGAAATCATGACTTGTCATGTGCGACATGACTTGCATGCCACACTCATGGCGCGCTGGCGGCCGTTTCGTTAGCCTGATATACACCAAATTTGGTATTGAGTGACGTGACTGTATGATGAACATAAATGACCAGTGTTAATATGGAAATCATGACTTGTCATGTGCGACATGACTTGCATGCCACGCTCATGGCGCGCTCGCGGCCGTTTCGTTAGCCTGATATACACCAAATTTGGTATTGAGTGACGTGACTGTATGACGAACATAAATGATCAGTGGTAATATGGAAATCATGACTTGTCATGTGCGACATGACTTGCATGCCACGCTCATGGCGCGCTCGCGGCCGTTTCGTTAGCTTGATATACACCAAATTTGGTATTGCGCGACGTGACTGTATGACGAACATAAATGACAGGTCCTAACATGTAAAACATGACATGCAAATTTTGTAAAGCATGATTTGGCTGCTTCGCATTACATCGATTCCCACAGTGCGTGGGATCTGCCGGATTTTTTTGCGTTTTGTTTCTCCCATCAGGGAGCACGCCTCTCTAAAATAACATATAGTGCAGGCACATGAATGGTGTGCCATATAACAATAAAACGCTGTCGCACAATATTTTTTGTCTTTTTTTTTCGCCTTCGGACATTAGATTAAATTGACCTTTCTGCTTCAAATTGTACGACACTTCTACGAAGGCAGGTGTCCAAAATAGAATGAGAGAACTAATCAAAACAATAAAAAAAAAAAACGTCTCCATCTACGTCAAGGCAAGGTGTGAGACTGGGCTACGGGTGAACACTACAGATAACTTTGTCTATGCATTTTACAAAAATGTTATTATGTTTCCCCTGGCACTTACGCGGTGTTTCCTTCAATGGACGTGTTATAGCACAAAACTGATGTAGCTTCTGCGTCACACACACACACACAAAAAAAATAAAGAAAAAAAAAAGAAACCAGCAACAACAGAAATGCCAGAGAGTTCTCTATTCTTTAGCCTATGTGAAACACGATGCAGGTAGGGTATGACTGCCGCCTTCTGCCTTTCTGCTTCCTGTGCTTCGCCAACTTTGTTGCCACATTTGGTCATTTGGCGCGATTCCTCGGACACAGATGTAACCAAGTTTGTCAGGTAATCGTGTTCTTCCAAGCGAACTATTTGCTCCCTAAAGCTGTCATGAATGGCTTAGGGCATTCCATAGGCAGCTGTGCGCAATGCCCCCCTTAAAGGACTATACTGACATGATTTTGAGGCATTGCAAAAGGGACACTTTTCATTTCCTGGGCATGCAGTGTTGACGCTCCCCCCCCACACCGGAGCCGAGAACTACGTACAAAGTATTTTAGCTTGATTTTAAAGTTTTCGTCGCCCAGCATCTGCAGACACGCGTCACCGCAATGGTCATTATCATGAAAACGTAACACAGTTCGCCGGGTGTCGAACTCTGCGTCCTGCATGCGGCCGAAATCGCCGAAATCGCTCTAGGAGTCGCCGGACGACAAATCAGTTATCGCTGTTTCCGTGCACAACGTGCAACTGACAGCATACGACAGCTGCCGCTGCAATGACGTCACGAGATGCCGCCCCCACATAGCTTAGACCGGCGTCACACTTAACACGTCACTATGAAACTGCTTCCTCGATATCGAAAGAGAAAGCGGGTTTTTAAAGGTAGTGGAATAAAAATATATTCAATAGATTCCGAGGCCCCACGACACTTTTTTGAGGTTCTCGACACCAGTGTTCTTATTTAGAGCCACAATAAGAAAATTTCTAAAATTCGTGTCATTTCTCCTTTGACGAGCTTGCTGTCGGTTGACACAAACGGTGTTTTTTTTTAAGCTCGTGGTGCCTACCTCCAACATACATAGCGCTTGTCCTTGTTTCCTTCTTTGTCCACTGTTGCTCTGTTTCTTGAAGAAAATCTGCATCGAGAGCGCGTTAGCTCCTTAGAGTAAGGTACGCATTTGGGCTGGTTGGTTCATGATTACGAGTGAAAAACAGCGCTAGAAGACGGGACAAGAAAGAACACAGGACCACGGCGCTGACTAACAACCATCTGGTTGTTAGTCAGCGCCGTGGTCCTGTGTTCTTTCTTGTCCCGTCTTTTAGCGCTGTTTTAGCTCCTTAGAATATACCTACATTGTGTAACTACTGCGCGACGGCTGATACGCTGGCGATGTTATGATCGCTTGCTATAAAAACGGTCGCAAACTTGCTCGTAATAAATGCTTAGGTCACCGTGCTAAAGTTTACTCCGAATTATACGACAGAAATGGCTACTACATCCTATTAAATGAACGTTAAAGAACTCGTTAAAAGCAGTAGTGGCCAAAACTTCTCCGTTTTTTCCGTGCGTATTTTGCACACTTTTATTTGGTGAATCTGAGTTAAATCACGATTTACGTGTGACGTCTGGACATTTCGTGAATGTAAATATATACGGCTGTAAATTATTATTATCTATATTTGTCGGATAAACAAAGCCTAAAACGGTCGAACTCACTACCGAACCCAGTTCACCTGTTACCAAGGGGGTGGTATACAATGCAGGCGCGTATTCGGACATGGAAGCACACGATAACTTTTCATATACCTTCCGATGAGTTAATACCCGTAGATTCGCAGAAGCCGTATGCGTCATCTGGGGAAGCACGTGAGAGTAACTATCACGTGCCAACTACGGACGAAGTCGAGTAGCAACAGCATTACTCCTTCAGCAAATACGTTGGTCGTTGCGGAAGCTTGCTTCTGGGCATGGACTCGCAAAGCTATTCGTAGAAATGAACGACTATAAGGCTAGCCGATGCCGGTCGGCTCTCCAGTCAGAAAACTCCAAGCCGACGTCGTTAGCCAAGGTAAAAAAGCACATCGCGAGAAGCTCTTACGTGAAAGAGCGAACAACATCGTGAATCCGCGCTATGATTATAGCTGCTGCCCGGCCTGGATTCACAACGCCGCGCGATTTCATTAGAACGGAGGGCGGCAGTTTTGTCGGTGTAATGAATGGTTCAGAATTTAGTCCACAAGCCCGACTGTTTCTTTCAGCGAGGCAAACAGTACAAAACCCACAAAGTGAGCCCTGGCTCGGAATTGACACGCGGGGTTGGCGCTTGGCTCTCTCCTCCTCTCACAGTTCGAAGAAGGCTGTCTCCTCGAGCGGGCGTTTTGGGCCCCGGTGCCGGCCGAGGGGAGGGGGCCCCCCCACAGCGCCGCCATCGTCGGCCCATCATCGCGCGGGGATCGAGCGCAAGGCGCTGTTGGGGCGGCCGCGTCCCGGGCTCCGATAAGAGCGCGTTCTGCGGCCGGGGACGACTGCGGCGTCGGAACGCTTTTGTCTAGTCGCCTGCCTTTGTCTTGGTGCTCTTTGTGCGCGCGATGGATGTCGTCCTGGCGAGGCGGCGCGCCAAGCGGCCCGGAAGCGACGCGATAACGATAATGGCCCAGAGATGCCATCCCCCCCCGACGTCCTCACACCGACCGTCTCGGAAAACGTGCCCCCCGACGTAGAAATGTCGCCTTCACGCCGCTTCTGTCCTTTCTTTTGCTTTTCCCCGCAGCCTTGTTTTCAACGGTCTCCGAAGAGCCAAATTTTGTCCCCCGCCGAAACGCGCAATGAAGCACAAAAGCGATGTATTTCGAGTACGGGGAAAAGTATACTAAGGGGCCAACGGAGAAGAAGGTAATGCAAACGAGGGGTGCCCTCCTTTTAGTCTCCTAACAAGGAAATACAAGAAAGCGTGTATCTGCGTGTAGGTCGCAGAATAATAGCACCTTGCAGTGGACGCTTTATTAATGCCGTTGGTATCGTGGAAAGTGGCGTGGTCGGACCTTTGGCCCTCAGCCTGCTACCTTTCCTCGATAAGAGCACCATAAATTCTCAAAAGACGAGAAAATAGGTGTCCTTTTTTTTGGGAGAACAATGTATTTCTGTATAGGCAATGTGGACACTACATTATGTGTCTCAATGTTGAGTCAAATTATATCTGTAGATTTACTCATCGATGTGCATGGTGACGTGCGCGCTTACTTACCCGAGACTTCATTATATCGTAAAAATCCTCGTCAAGGAAGAGAGACCATATTTCTCTACCGACGTCGTATACGAGTGTCGCTATTGAGCACATAGTGCCATTCATATTTGAAACTCAAGCTAGCCGGCGGGTTGTGGCGCTTCACACTGTTGCTGTGGCCAGGTTGTAGATAATTCGTGGAGTAGATGCGGTACATATATTAATGTCCTTGCACTTTAGTTTTGCTTAGTATATTCGCTGTTACTTATACATATAACTGATATAATCGCAGCTATGAGAAACCTTCGCAGAGAGACACTGAATTTCTTCAGAAGCAGATGCTCTTTTTCACCTTGTTTATTACTATACTGTCTACACTAAACGCAATTGGACTAATGAAAGACGCAAAAAGTGCAAGAACAAGCAGGAGTAAGAAATATCTAAATGTAGGAAGGAGAGAAAGAGGGATAGACAGAAAAAGAACGCATAAAACTAGAGGCGAGAGAACAAACTACCGAGACATCGACAGCAACGCAGTTTGCCGCGTTCCTGATTGAAATCTACCAGTGTTCCTGAAACCTGACCCGCGTACTCTGGCGGCGAGGTTTCCCATCAGGGGGGACCATGTTTGCATAACGGAAGCGGATCGTCTGGCTTCGTTTATCGCGCCGCGGGACCCGCGCGCGCTCGTGATAGTTTTCTGCTTGGACCTCTGCGAGAACCGCATCCACCGACCTTCCGTCTAGAAGCCCTGCTGTTTGTAGACTTCTCAAAAGGTCACTGGCACCAATATTTCAGTGATTGCCGCGTGCCAGGCCCGCTTAAGCCCCTCGTCTTAGATGCGGCGCAGATGCGGCGCGAGGCTTGAAGTGATGGGCTGTACGACAAGCTTGTGCAGCGCGGTCACGTGATCACCCGGGAAATATTGTCCGATGGGAATTGGATTCTGTCGGTTTCTTTTTTTCGCTTTGTCTGTATTTTAATTCAAGCTGGCGTGGACGTCCTCTATGCTTAACAAAGCGTGACGAATGTTATCATAGCAAAGTGAGATTTACAGCGGGGCCTTTCAATCATGTGGAGTTCATTTTCAGCTATACGTTTAGGGATGGCGGCCGTGCTTAGGTTTACTTTGGTGCGCGAGTGTCGGCTTGTTTCGGCTTGATGACCATGACAGCGTCAGAAAGAGCGGTGAGTGCCACAGTGTATGAAGAATGCTCTGAAAGGGAAGCACCGATACGGCAACAGCTTTTATCTGCCTTTCTTGGAAGAAGTTTTTTACACGCGTATGAACGTCCCAACATGACACAAGCATCGAATAAATAAATATGAACTATGTGGCCGATCATTTCATTGCTTATTTTACGTGCAGATATTCCACAAGGATATAAACTATGTGATAAGATTTTCTGAATACTATAAAACAAAGGAGAAGGCTCTGTTTAAAGGCGATAAAGAGATTTTAAAAGAAACTGTGAGGAAGAAGGTGCGTTAAAGATTGTCTGTGATAAAAGATAGATACGCTTTGCCTGCTGTGTAAGCCACTTACATTCAAAAGTCTTGTACGAGTAGTCTCTTGGCCAAGGATGGAAAGACCTTGATGCAAGATAAATAGAAGTGAGAATGATTTTATTTTTTAGATAGAGAAGTATAAGTTTTAATTTGTCGCCCTAAAATGTGGTCGGATTTCATGGACAGCGATGAGCTGACACACAGGGTAGGAACTTTTTCGGAAAATTAATTGGCGTTTATCTACATATAGCAGTAATCGGTAACAATTCTTGAGAAGTGCTGCGTCATTATCAGTCGGGAGACGGCGCTGTGCGCAACTCAGTCGAGTGAAGGATGAACTATATATTCGAGTTCGTGAAGGACGAGCCTCGAGTGAGTCGAGGCTTTTTTTTAGAATACGGGGATTAATGTCTACTGAACGTACGCTCTCTTATCGATAAAATTGCTATTTCACTGCAGGTTTTCGTTTTTTTTTTTTTGAGGTTCCGTTATTTTTTAGTTGTGCTGTGCAGATCAGGGCAGTCTTTTGAAAAATAGGGAGAGTGGTCTAGCGGCACTTATTGTTGGAGTGTCTACTAAACACTCTCTTATGCCCGTCATTGCCTCGATTAAGCTGCGATCCACAGCTGGAATGTTTTTATGCGCCTTTCTCCATTTTGTGTTGCCTCATTTAGTGACGTGCTTATCTTATAAATCGAGCATAAGCGAGCGCGTACGACTCATCGAATCACTCATTTAATATCGTTTACTAATCGCATACGTATATGTTCTCGTCAATGTGATCGTTGTATATATCATAGTCATCACCCGACACCTGCAGTAGCAAGCAGGCGATAAACCAGGCTAACATCTCCGGGAATATCATTGAAGGGGTATTGACACGAAAATTTTCATTTGTCCTTTTTCTGCGTCAAACGAAATGGACAAGCCCGCAAAAGAGCCTAGAAACTGTACAGCTAAGTGTGAGTGCACCCTGAAAAAGTAATTACAGTATGTTTTTAAAAGCTGGTTTCAGTTCCTAGTGCACCCTGACGTCACAACGCGGTAAGAGCTTCTCATGACGTACTCACGCAAGATATCGTGACGTTTCCACGGCCACTCCGCAACGTGGTTCCGTCGGTGACGCTCAAGCGGCCTTTTTTGGACGTTTTGGCACCTGACGTCATCACAACTAGCCAGATTGCTGCATGAAGTCACCAGAATTACTACTGTAGCCTGACGTCAAGCTAGTGTCGATGTAGGTAGATGTGTCATGAGAAAATTGAGTGCAATATCAAAAAAATATCTTAACAGCATTTGCTGAGCCTCGAGTGGTCTCCGCATACAGGAAATTTGTATGGCAGAGTAAATTCACCTTCGAGAAATGCTGTCAGTACTCCTTTAAAGATTCCTGTCTCTCTCTCTCTATGTCATTTCGTAAGGTTTGCCATTGACACACTTGCATTACAAACTTGCCTAATTTAATATCGACAGTAAGCTCTAATTAACATGAATTAAACATTTGCTTACTAGCAGATTACAATTTGTTTGTACCAATGGCCGTAATTCTTTTTGTAATGTTCATTTCAGCGTTCAGGCTTCTGTGTTATGCCAACGTTTGTTTCTAGTTTATAATGATGAGCTCCCATCAGTCATATCATCCGATATTGGTCTCTGTGCTGATGAGGCGTTATCTTTCGAGAGAACTAACAGTGACGACATCAATAAATTGCAATTTGGCACTAGTAACTTCTCTTGAACTTGTCCAGTTTAACTCCGTTCGTTTTATATTGTCTGATTGCAAAACAACTGTGAACATCCCGACCATGAAAGCTTTCCTCACACTTCCTTGTTCAGCATTTCGCAAACAAGATTCTCTTAACACTGCATAGCAAGCTGTATCACCCCGGTTTTCTGCATGACCACCAATTCCTTCATCCAGAGCGCATATCTCACTCCATTGATCATTATCGCAAAGAATGTATTCCACTATGCAACACAAATACCTTCTTTAACTCATTCTTGCATTCTACATCACAGGAGAGGAACTGACTTCTCGTTGCTGTTTTTACCATTAGCAACAACCACAACTTTCACCTAACATTGTAGAACTAGCTTTACTTATGTAAATTAACCGTACTGAGTGTATCTTATTCAGTTGTGTTGTACAACAACGGACGTCCTAAGAATAAATAAATGAACGTCCTCATTGCTGTGAGCTGGGCTCAGCAAGTTAGAAAATACGCGAAAACTACATATGAGCGGCGACGCCTCCGTAAACTTCCCGCACCAGCTTGTCATGGCGTCTGTTTTGACAGCGTCTCTTAAAGGCTCCTAAACCACCCAGATTTAGTTTTGGTGTTGCAGTTGTGCACGAGTCTTCAGCGAACAAGTAGCCGCTAGAATTTTTTTGAAATGGTGCTGTAATAGAAGAGTTACACGCGTTTGATGACCGAAACGCAGCCCTCGCTGGCTTCGCTCTTCCCTTCGCTAAGCTCTCTTCATCTGGCGGTATTTTCTCCTCGCCGAATGCGCCTCCTCGTTGGGCACCGAGCAACACGACACGCTGAGCCTAGCTCCCAGCAAGGGTTGAATACCATCCTTTTTTCTTCACCTTATTCATCCTCTTCAACTGAGGTTATGCAAGTTATTTAACGTCCTTTGATTTATTCCGACGTGCCATCATGATGCAGAAAATAATTTCAACTACGTGACGCTGTAAACAATTTTTTACAGTCACTACTGCGTCATGTAGAGTGGCACTGGTTTCCACTCAATGTCAGTCTTATTGTATGCACGCAAACAACCAAGAAAAAAATGTGGAGTGGCAGACAACGGCATAGCTCATTTCGCATATCTGTTGTGTACATTCAGGGTTCAGCCTCGACTGGCGGCAAATTGTCTTTTCATTTTCATTTCCCCTTTTTATTGATAATATGAACAATATCACAAAATAAATCTTCACCCATAACTCAATACACATTAAAAACAATTATAGGAAGGTAAGAAAAAACAGAAAATAATTTTCCTTGTGCTTTTCTTAGCTTCGTTGTCTGTTGGCTTCATATGGTGTACCGTTCAGCATATTTTGCACGTGAAACTTGGAAAAAAAATTAAAAATCAGTACGCCAGCCTTTGTTTCGCTCGCTTTATTGTCCAAACTGTGCTCTCTTTGTGTATATAAGTAACCGTAATGCTGCGCCGGAATATACAACTTATTTTTGAATTAACCTTGTTTTTACTACTTTTGTTCAATTGATTGATATTCCTCGAAGAGGACACGAAATAAGCAGCGAGCCGCATGTACAAAAAAAGAAAAAAGAAAGAAGTGGGGTAAACATCTTGCGCGGCTCCGTTTTCGGAGTTTCTCCTGCTTAGCACCAGAACTGCCGTTCTTTCGTGGGGTCGCATCGAAATCCGAAATCAAGCGCGTTATTCTTGCCAAGGTACTCTTCCATGTTCGTGCAAACGGGCACCCGTGAAGCATGAAAGCGAACGCGAGCCTCTGAAAGTGGCCGCCAGAACATCGAGGAAAGACATGGTCTGCGGGCATTAATGATTCAGCTAGATACACCGCTTTACACGGACGGCCACGACGCGAAAAACGCACGCACTTCTCGGCTGCCGATAAAGACGAGAGCACCTTTGAGAGGTGGGAAGCTTCTGTTTGAACACTTCGTGCCCCGGAGCCAATGGGGCGAACGAAAAGAGCAAGACGCTTCAGCTACTTGCGACCACTCGCCGTATTTGCGCAAGTCTTGAGCATGAATAGCTCAGAAAAAAAAAAGAAAGAGAGAAAGGAGCCGTTGGTACAAAGGAGCCCTATCGCAGAGCCGCCGTAGGGGATCCGTCAAACGGGCGCTACGCATCGAGCCTTGTCGGAACGTCACATCCCCGACTTGGCAACACCTCCCCTCATTTACCCGAACTCAGCGTTGGAATGTTTGTCCTCCAGCCCCCCTCGCACCAATCTGGCCCAAGAGCAAACTCTAGCCCTGTAGCTCCGGGTACAAGGTGTTTGCATTATTCATCGCTCATTTCGAACCGGGGTTCGCTCGGAGCTGCAGTTGGGCGACTGCTGGACCATTTCCGATAACTTCTCGGGCGCTGCTCGCCGAAGGTGCGGGATGCCAGCGCTCCGGGCACTGCGGGGTCTCGAGAGTAGGCCCGAGGGCAGAACGCGGATTACGCATTAGCAGCCGGTGACCCCTCAGGATTAAAGAGCTATAATCCGTGGGGAACAGCTCCACAGACGCCAACGGGGATCGGCAACCCCCCTCGCTATCGGGACTATCAGGCTGCCAGCAGATGGCACCAATTTCAAGAGGAGGCTGAGGGTCACCGATAATACGGGAGCCGGGGCGTCCTTTGTTTTGGCTGTCATTGCCTTTCTGTTCTCCTGAGGCTCTGTGTCATATCATTTATTCCTGTTCATAAGTGCTTCTTTGGAAAGTCAGTAATTCCCTGTAAACTACTTGTGTTTCAAAGCTTGAAAGATAAAGCGGATTGGCAGCTTAACCTTCGTGCTAGTATTTATATTCTCTATGAACCTCTTTCTGCCGAAAGATGCGTTGTACCGTGTATACGTGTACCGGACGCGGAACCAAGATTGTGTGAAATATCAGAGCTACCTTGAAGAGATTACTCGACTATATATATATATATATATATATATATATATATATATATATATATATATATATATATATATATATATATATATATATATATATATATATATATATATATATATATGTGATATGAAACGGTTGTGTTCAGTTGTCCACGTGGCAAGAGGAGAAACTTGTCGCTCTATTCGAAGTGTTTAATAAACTGCGTGCGTAACGACGTAGGGAAACAGAAATCACTGACAATATGACAACATTTTCGAAAGAAGAAAGTTACACGTTGACTGGCCCTACAGTGGGAATGAGCAAATGATAGAAGTAGAAGAAAAGAGAGCAGATGCATGGCAATCGCGTGTACGAAAGCCGGCAGTGAAAAAGAAGGCTCGTTGAAGCGATATAGCCGTTCGGCTGGACGGCAGCCAATAGCAGGTTCTTCCAGTTAGCTTAGGAGACTATTCTCTGCCACATCTTAAAAAAACTGTATTATGCATGTTTCATCTTATTTATTTTATTTATTAAGGCGAAAGCCTTGAATGACTCATCAAACGCGAAAATTGATCGGTGGCGTCCACACGGGTTGGATGCACAATTAATCATCGCGGGATGACGTCCCCACATGACCTCCGCCTGACATCACATTTCACCAAAATTTGTGGACTTCATCATTGCGCCACTATGCCGTCATATAGCGTGACGTGACATGATGGCGCCATCACGTATGTTTTGATGAGTAGATACCTGTTGCGGCGTATCAAACTCGCGAACAAAACTTCAGACTGATTGACAGCGCGCTTTTGCAGCTATGCCAGTGTTCACTAGCCTAAGAAATCACAATGCGACGATACGACCAAGATGAAGTGCTGACTAGAAGCCCCTCTTCTCCGCACTGTTGCAGCGGCATGCTCGTGACCACCCCCGTCCGGAAGCTATCGGTCGTATATGTTCTGCGTCTAAGAGTAATTTTCTTACGGGAGTCGACAATCGGTATATCATGGCGTTGAAAGGTCGAAATGTAAGCAACGTGCTTCGCACCTCGAGCGCATCATGCACAGTCCCCCCGAATTCGCAATAATATCGCGCGAACGTCTCCCACATGTCATGTCAGCGCCTTATAACGTCTACAAGCGGCTAACAACGATAATAGTGCGACCACAGAAAGCGCACTGTTTGCTTCGGTAGTGCATGCACCTTACCATTGTTATCTGCGGCGCCGCGTCGTGCAATGCCACAAATGACCAGACAACTCAGCTGCAAGCAAAGATAATCACCCCTTATCGTTTTTATGAAAAAAAAAAAAAGAAAAAAAATCCCGCGGCCGCTGATAAACGTCTGTTCTGGTCTCTTTTTTTTTCTTTTTTTTCCCCCACACACTGTAAAGGCTGGTTCACACCGGCGACTAGCACCGGTCGCTCGACCATTTGCGACTGGCGACCAAAAAAAGCGACTGAAAGCGACCGATGTTCCCACACCGGCAGAGGCTGCATGCGAGCGACCGGAAGTCGCAAACCCAGAGAGTCACGTCCGGATCTCGTTATCAGCGAGCCAAGGGAGCGCAATAAAAAAAAAAAGAAAAAGAAAAAGCGACGAGCCCGGTTGTAAACAAATGCTGACGTCACTTCTGGGCTTCGCTGATTGGTTCCAGCCATCCTGCGACTGCAGTCGCGCGACTGAAAAGTCGCGCAGCGAGCGACTGAGCAAAAGCAGTCGCTTTGCGACCGAAACGACTGTTTGCGACTGTTTGCGACCAGTCGCAAAGCGACTAACTTGGTCGCGCAACCGGTGCTAGTCGCCGGTGTGAACCAGCCTTAACTGTGCTTACGGACTCGACCGTAGCAGTGAATGTACAAATGCCCAATGCAAATATCGTCCCACTAGTACACAGATTAGAGAAGAGACAGACTACACCGACGTTTAACGCCAAGGAAGAAGTCACGTAACGAAAGATAACGAGTGGTTCCAGGCAAAAAAATAAAGGTTAATATTGCACAGTTGAAGGAGACGAAACTTTAAACGTACCTATCGCCACCATTAGCTAGGGTACGATATTAAAATTGTGATACCTCGTACAAGACGGTTCTGCAATCAAGTGGAAGATGGTATTGAATAAAAAGATCGGAAGAGAGGTTGGCCTGGCGGGCGTAGCTCTGAAAATTTTGTGTGCTGAGGGAAAGAGAGTGACGAAAATTTATTAAAGCGTGCAAAATAAATTCTACGTGGCGAAGCTGGTTCAGATTTAAAGTAGAAAGTCTGGAAGATGGAGAAAAGTGTTTTAGTAACCAAGGCACAGACAAACAAGATTGCCTCTTCCCGAACAATTTCTAACTTCGCATCGTCAGATCTTTTATGAGTTCCATACCACACAGGTACAACCCGAAAGGAAGCATAGCTTTGTAATTTGCAAGTTACTCTTATTGTATTTCAGGAAGCTCTGCTTATCCGGAAATATACAATCTTTCTAAGTGCTTCGTTGCATATAAAATAACATTGATGGTTATATAAAACCTACGTATTGATATATAGACACGTTTTGCAAAAAAAAGAAAAAAGACCACTCGAATACGTGCATAGCAGAACATGTACATAACAAATACTGCATACGGTTTTCCTGAGATTCAAAGTCGCTTACCAGGTTTTACACCTCCGGACGTAAGCAGCTTGATGCGGGAACTAAAGTATAATTCTCTCTCTCACACATCATTGACAAAATCTATTGACAGAACCATCACTAAGAATTGGTTGTTCGGCGATTCTATTGTCTAAAACATACGTAGCCGATACACATATAAGCGTAAACATTAGTAGTTACTTTCACTTCAGTTTATTGTACATAATGAGGTTACAAATGGGGACTATTTAGAATTCTAAATGGTGTTGCGCGGAAGACCAGTCATTATTATGCCGCAAGAAAAGTACAATCACCCAAAGAGGGAGCCATGAGGAACACCAGAGAAAGAGAGAGAGAGAGAAAGAGATGCAAGGACAGGCAGGGAGGTTAACCAGACGCACGACCGGTTTGCTACCCTACACTGGGGGAAGGGTTAAAGGGAGCCAAAAAACCACCAGGCCGGCGCGGAGCGCGCAGCACAGTCACAGCGAAAGCTGGAAGAGCGGCCTTTCTAGAGCCTTTTTTAAACACTCTTGGGACAACTACTACCAGCACACTTGCATGGCACCCACTACGCCATAAATCATCATAATTTTTATGTAGTGGGGAAGCGTCCACTGTGCCATTATTCGTCATTCTTCGGAAAAGCGCGGTACCCGCTACACACTTGTAACGCATTATGCGCACTTTGTTGATTCTGTGGCTGACGACGATGAAGAATTATACCTGATACTTTTGTAATGGGTTGGAGCATTGAACGACCCACTCGTTACGCAATTCACATTTTGTGACGTCTGGTTGTTACTTTACTGTTCTAAAACACTTTATTACGCATGTTAACGCGATTCCTTACCCGACACAAAGCCTGCATAGGGTCAGTTTGCAACGCAGTTTCAAGCACCGGCGCAGCTCAGTGGTAGAGTACTGGGCTGCCATGCAGAGGGCCCGGGTTCGATTCCCATTGCATCCTAGGGATTGTTTATTTGTTTAGTTTTTTTTCTTATTTCGCGTGATAGTGGTTACGGACACCGGCGGCGGCGGACATCTACGGCGCAAAAACGGCCCTTGTTGTGATCTCATAGCAGCTTTCGCTGTAAAAAGAGACAGAAGGAGAGAAGGGAAGAGAGATACACAGAATCACGAGCACACTTGGGGGAGCACATCCAGTGTACAGGCGGCCGCTTAGATTTCTTTAGTTCAGATACTTCAGTAGCGCTTTAGTTGCTTTCTGCGCTCTCGAAGCACACGTCCAAGGTCCTAGAATCTCCTGTACAGAAAATGGTCTGGAGTCCAATTGGTTCAACAGCATCCGGAGCCGGCATTGCTGGGCATCATAGCGAGCGCAGCTGCACAGGGCGTGTTCGATTGTCTCTTCAGTTCCGCAGGAGTCGCACGTAGAGGTGTCCGCCATGCCGATGCGAAGCGAGTACACCTCTGTGAATGCAACACCCAACCAAAGGCGGCATAACAGTGTCGAATCGGAGCGGGATATTTGCGATGGTAGCTGTAGCTTGAGCGAAGGATCAAGTCTATATAGGCATAGGTCGGCAAACTCACTCATGAGTCGACTCACTGAGACTCACTCAGACTCAGATGGAGCCATGAGTGTGAGTCTGAGTGAGTCCGGTTGAGTAATAGTTTAGTGAGTTTGAGTCCGAGTGAGTCCGGTTGAGAAAAAGTTTAGTGAGTCTGAGTCCGAGTGAGTCCGGTTGAGGAAAATTTTGGTGAGTCTGAGTCCAAGTGAGCCATAAGCCCAAAATATATTGCTTGAGTGAGTCTGAGCGAGTTCTACAGTTTTTGCCGATCTATGGTCCTACTTACTCAACTTCACCATTACTATCAGCCTTAACGTAGGCTCACGCTTTTACACACGCCAACTCACGTATACTTCAAAGCACCAGCGTTCATACGCCAGCTCAGTATTTATTGATCAGAGGCGCGAGTTACGGAGGAGGTGGCGGTGCCATGACTTTGCCCCCCCCCCCCCCTCCCCGAAATCTCTTTCTCGAGAATTTTTGATAAAAATATTTTATGTGAGTCATCTCTTTCAATAAAAAAGTGCTGACTCATTTCAACCACTGATATCTCATATATGAAGGTACGATATCAAAAGGCGCCAAGTAGAGCACCGATTACGCGAGATATTGGTTTTAAAGAGCACTGACACCAATTTCGAATAAGACAATTGTACGCTAACGGACTCATGAGACGGCTCACTCAGACTCACTCAGACTCAGATAGAGCCGTGAGTCTGAGTCTGAGTGAGTCCGAATGGGAAAAATTTTCGTGAGTCTGAGTCCGAGTGAGTCCCAAGGGACAAAATATATTTCATGAGTGAGTCTGAGTGAGCTCCACGTGTTTTGCCGACCTGTGTATATAGGTGACACCTTTGGAAGCTGGTAGACGACCAAAACGTGCGTGTAAGATTCCGAGCCAGGCACACCACGTGCTGCATCAACAGTAGGGGAGTTCTCATCTCGACCATAACTTGTTTTTCATGTCAAGGATGAAGATCACGCTAACAATGCTTTGTTCAGCGAGAAGACGTCTTCAATGTGAGAATCCGCGTCCTCACTGTGAGGGGTATCGCGGTTATCTACGGTGAAGGTGGATTGAAAGCGTTCAATTCTGTGGTCATTAGTTTTGGGTAACTAGTAGGTACGGGTCGAAGGCGGTGGCTTGGTAATTACGGGACTCGGTTGCTGACCCGAAGGTCGCGTGTTTGATCCCGGCCGCGGCGGTCGCAATTTCGATGGAGGCAGTGGCGCAGCCAGGGAGTAGTTCACCGGGCCCGTGTCCCCCCCCCCCCCCCCCCCCGAATATTGTTTGCCATGACATACAGAGCAAATGACACTCGACCACATCTGCCTGCCCAGCCCCCCACTTCAAATCAAGGTGCCCCCCCCCCCTCCCCCCCCGAAAAACATTTATGCTTACGCCCCTGGATGGAGGAAACAATGCTAGAGGCCCGTATACTTTGATTTAGGCGCACCTTCAAGAACCCCATGTGATCCCGGGTTGGTGCTCACATGATACTTTTACAAATCTCGGAAAGCTTTACCTCTTTTTGCGTATTTTTGCAGCAAATCACGCCGACGGTGGCGCCAGCTTTTCCACTTGTGGACTTCTCCACCAATATGATGTCGAACAATGTGCACCACGTCTTCAGTTGGAAAGGGCTGGCGAGGCAGCGGGATATCTTTGCAAGACGAAGATTGCGGTGTTCAGCAATCGGTCAAACTTCTCCTGAATTCGTGTACTGGAACCGTCGACACCCTGTAATGGAAGAAGGTAAGGCGTACACACACGGACACGAGAGTAGAGAACCCGTTAACGCAAACGCTGACTATAAACTGAATGGTCCCACTGTGGCAGGAAAGAAGGTAGACCCAAAACTTATCGGCGCATGCTCGGGAATGGCAGCGCAATCTGTAAATCAGGCACACGTGCGGGTCCTTTTGTTTAGGCATTTCATTTCTTCTTTATGCATGTTATAATCGAAGGCTGGCTCACGCGTGCGCTCCCGATACTATTGGTATCGGCCAGTGAACGCGTTTTTTTTATTATTATGTTCTTTTGTCACTATGAAATTGCGTATTCTTCGAATTTTAGCGTGAATCTACCGTTTCGACTGTACAACGAAATATTAGACGGTAATCATCCGGTTAACGACCAGCAATGATGTGAGTAACTCTTCTTGAAGAGCAGCGAACGGAAAGCGTCGCCAGCGATTCTTCTTAGTACGTGGGCAACCTTGCCTGATTCTAACATCCTTAATAGTTGGTGGGGTTTACCTCCTAAAACCACAATATCATTAAGAGAAACGCCGTACAGGAGCGCTACCGTAATTTCGATCACCTAGACTTCTTTAATATGCATCTAAATGTAAGTACACGAGCCTCTGGCCTTTCGCCTCCATCGAAATGCGGCCGGGATTCGGTCCCGTCACCTGCGGGTCAGTAGTCAAGCACCGCAACCTCTAGACTACCGCGGCGGGTGATTGTAACATCTTGTCGTCAACCTTGCGGTAAAGGGCAAAAAGTTAATGTGCGCTTGCTGGCGTCTCCCTCGCTTCTTCGCGGGCAACATATATAGTGTGCTAATCGCAGTGACGTATGTCAAAGAAAGGGATGAAATCGAACTAGTGTTGAAGATTAAGAGTGTAGATATTGCGTTGTCGTGATGTGCTAACTAAACATAGGCCACAACTTACCGGTGAGATTATTAAAGCGGATGCGATATCTATAGGACAAAGTGCACGTCCATTAGTGCCCCATGTTTGGGCCTATCAAATCAACAGATGGAATATCTTGATGCGTTGAACCCTGCTTAAAAGGCGCTCCTGCACCGACAGCATGGTGTGGTTTGCACAAAGTCTGTCATGTTTACTTTGTTCGAGTTGCATATATTTCATCGATTCTGCAAACAAAAAGTCAGTTGAAAGTCAACGCTATTCGGCCTCCTTTCCTTTTCGCAGCGAAACTCTTTGCAGAACTCTGTGTCGTCGGCGTCCTTGGCGTAGTTACGCTGAAAGAAGGTCACATGACCAGAGTGGAGAGGAGGGGGATCTGGAGAGAGGAGGAGAGGGAAAGCGGGTAACGTGATGAAGCTTATACGTAACGCGGGCGATACAAACAATATTCGAAAGGGAAGCTGTCGCCCCTCAAATGGCAGAAGGTAGGCGGAGGCGATTGGCAAAGACTTAACAGAAAGAGAGGAGAGTCTATAGAATAACCCAAGCCGACCATAGCCGTCGACTCGAACGAAAGACCTCACTTAGCTTAAATAAAGAAAGAAATGACTTTCAAGTAAATGGGTAAAACGAAAAAAGACTTGAAGGGAGCAATTGAAAGGATCAACAGCTTCGCTGTACGACGGCTTTGACGGTGTGGAACTGGTTAGACTTCTTTTGATTTGTTTCTTGCGCCTGCGCAGTTTTTTTCTAGTCTTTACCGCGCTTTAACAAGTTTGAAAATGCAATGCCAACTGGTACGATCTTCAGCACGAGTTCGCTTTATTTCTTGTACAGTCACGAGCTTTGCGACATGGAACACAAGAACGCGTACAGCTCAGTTCAAGCAATACACTTTCATGATTGGATGGCGTAATATAGAGTTAGTACGTTATTGGGACCACCCCCTGATATCACTCGCGCGTCTTCTGTTGTCGCCTATGTTGTCCGGCAAAAATACCTTTATCGTCTTTCGCTGTACGACTCGGCGCTTGAAATTGCTTCATCTACACGAGCTATTATTCTATATTCTGTAACGTAGCTACAGCGAACTACACACAATCGGGTACTATCAGGGGCGCGTCTGCTAGTAGACGGCCTTCAGGACGGCCAGCTAACTTTGCGAGTTATTTCACACTACTGTCTAATCTTGGCGGCCATGTCCCGGCAGTGAAAGCAAAGCCCCCCCCCCCCCCCTCCTCACCGCTGTGGATGCATCCCCCCTGCAAATAATTCTGCGGACTCCCTTGAATTTCGATGTCTATGCCAGATGTCTTAAAGAAAAGGACACGGCAATTAAACGCAGTTTCTCGTCATATATGAAAGACTTGTATTAATACATGCCCATATAACAAACTGATACAATGCGTTGAAGATTCGATTCACCCTTTTGGGACCAACAGCTTACCAGAATCGCCTTCGTATCCACAAGATCAGCCCTCCAGAACATTTATTGTGCTATATTAATCTAACCTTCGTTTCCTACACTGACCGCTCCCACATTAAGAAAAGTGGTGTCTGCGTGTTATCTCCCTTAGTGACATTTATCTTGCATATTTGACAAGCTCCAACGCTAAAAAGATTATGACAGAGAAAAAAATGCTCAGGAAACGAGCACTGAGCCTCTTTTCTCTGTCCTGGTCTTTTCGGGATTGTAGCTTGTCAAATACGAACTGCCGCTAAGTCACCCAAGTTTGTCTTCTAGTGCAGTTCATCGCGCATTTAATTGCCGGCTCCTAATGAGCGTGCCCGAAAGAACGATTGTTAAGGTCTGCTGTTTTGTCTATGATGTTAGTGACGGCACTTCCCAACTGAGGGCAGATTTTATGACGACATTTTTCAACATATATAACAAACGAAATCATGTCTTGTTTAGGGAAATGTTTTAATCCGCCGGTCCTAACTCATGAAATGCCTGTCGAGAACAGCCCGCAGACTAAACTTGAGGTTAAATTTTTTCACATGGATCATCTATGCTGGACGTACGAATAAAAAAGTGGCAAGCCAATATTGACTTTTCAGTCTTTCCAGTCAAAACTAGCGAAAAGGGAGCATCATAATTGTTTTTTTCACAAATTGCCTCGACAAAATGCTGTCTTAAGATCCCGCGGCGCAGTTTTGCGGCAAATGCTAGCCGGTCTTTCGTGCGCCGGTTATCCTGCATGCTTACCGTCTACAGCGGCGTAAAAGCTGAACATAAATATTCAGGAGCAAAGCCATAACTTAATCGCATGAAAAGACATGCAACACTGCATACATTCACAATGTCTGTCGACACCTGAGTTTCTAAGCGCGATCACTCTGCATAACATACCAGCGGCAATATCTTCTATAGAGCATAAAACCCACAATGCGGCATGGTTGCGGGTCACTGCGTTCAGCTATCGCAGTGGTCTCAAACACGCGGCCCGCCGACTTTTCGCTAGCGGCCCGCCACGGCCTATAACATGGCACACTTCGTCCCATATTTTTTTATGACTTTGCGACTGATTGGGGCGTTGCTAAATGGTTCTCGCATTATTTTTTCGTATATCGCGATTAATAACAGTTTTATTGGGTAAGCTACACAGCCGTGGCTGGTCTTAATCATATTTTTTGGTAAGGCTTCCGTCATGGGCGGAGCCACCAAACTTGATTGGGGGGAGGGCTCCGGCTCACCTTAACCCTTTCTGCGGCAGTGGGACACATACGTCCCTTTTCCGTCTACAGAAAAAAATTTCTCCCACATCACCCGTTGCAATTAGCTCAACATTAAGTCACTCATATCTTACCAAGTCTTCGTAATCTCGAAAAAAATTCTTTTACCACGCTTTCGAAGGGCGGATGTAGTGTTAAAATAGCGTTGAATTTCGGTCAATTTTTTTTATGATCGCTTCTGAATTTTCCTCTTCTTGAGATACATAGAACCTACCAATCAAAATGCCGGATAATTTTCTCTTTCTCTGGTTTTTGAGAGAGGCAACCTTAGCTTCCAGTCGGCACGTGTTTCGCCGAAATTTGCGAAATAGCTTGACCGATAAATGTATCGGAACAATCCCATGCAAAATTATCCCGCTAATCCCGCAGCGCCATTGCGGATATTAATGCGTGCAAATATTTTTCCTGATATCATATACCTCTTGAAATGTAGGCTTTATGTTCAGGGATAACACCTGTACTCGACAATTCCGACAGCAAAAGTAAGGACAGCCAAATGGACAAAAAAAGTGTTTGGTGCATGCAGTGAAGTAAGCTTTACAGGAACATACCACAGCGCTTTGAAGACTCAAGAGACGCAACTGCAGGCGGCGTTCTCCTGCTAGAGGTCCACCGCACAACTTTTCTCTTCACAACTTTAGAAGTGAGACTCTGTGCCACTTGTTTCGGCCGTTTCATCCCGAAATTCCCATTGATTCAATCGCGAGATGGTGCCTTCATGAGGCAGTGGGACAGTGTTTTCCCTTTTTCAAAACCCTCATGAGTCAGTGGGACATATACGTCCCACTTTTTTTCAGTAAACTACTGGCTTGATTTTGATGAAATTTGTTTCATACTATTTCTATCTAGTTTATATCAATAAAGCACAGCCAATTTTTATGTCACCATGTCAAAAATATAGGACCTTGTGTTGAAACATAACCGAGGAACAAAAACTCTGTATAGGTACTTCAAAATCGGCGTCTTGATTTTAGTCATTGTGGAGATCGGTGTCGATATATATGTTTCTGGAATCCTGCCATCAAATCCCCTTCAGAAATGACCTATATTTGAGATTTGGGAAAGGCCTTCTTTCAAATGGCAACATTAGCTGACATTTTGTTCATACTCCCCCCCCCCCCCCCTCCCTCTTTCGTTTCCCACTTCGCTGCCCCGGCGCTTCGCGGGACTAAAAATAAATTTCATGACTGCGGCCCGGTAGCGTATGTCTGTTTGAGACCCCTGTGCTATCGTGTGGAAAAATGCACTATTAGGTAAACCTGCCCGTGCCCCGATGGCACTAAACGGTCACTACAATGGGCACACGGTGATTCAAAGGCACATAGAAAGTCCACAACCGTGATTTTCGATGCGCGCCAGGCTTTGACAGACGTTTAGCAGAGCGTCCTGTTTAGCGTCCTGTAGTCCCATGTATCGTACCTCGTCTCGTCATTTTGCAGCGCTAACAAGAAATCATGAATATTTGATAGACCTCAAAGTGCGAACCAAACATCGATGGCAATTCACTCGGGAAATTATTGAAGGTCGCGGGTTCGATCCCGGCCGCGGCGGTCCCATTTCGATGGAGGCGAAATGGTAGAGGCCCGTGTACTGTGCGATGTCAGTGCACGTTAAAGAACACCAGATGGTCAAAATTTCCGGAGTCCTCCACTACGGCGTCTCTCATAATCATATCGTGGTTTTGGGACGTTAAACCCCACATATTATTATTATTATTATCGGGAAATTATTGAAGCGCATTCAATAGCTAGGGTGTGCAGCACGCGTGTAGTGCCCCATCTTTGAATCTATCAAGACCGGAGATGGAAAGTATGTTGATGCATGTAATGCTTCTTCAACGACGTACTACCTGTGTCGATAGCATGGTGTGTTTTCTGCAGGCAAGCCTGTCTTGTTTATTTTTGTTGAGTTATACATACTTCATGCATTTTGCAAATAAGAACCAGTTGGAAGTGAGAGCTGCTCTCGCAGTCCCCCTTTTTTTTCTTTTTGGTTAGCCATTTATTCCTATTCTTTGTCGCTCTGTAAGAAATCTCAAAACAGTGTTTGGAATTAAAGATAATCGTAACAAACCCATTTTTCATTGCACTTCTCGCTTCTTTTTCCTGTCCGCATCCCCCTTTGGTGGGTATCAAAAAAAGTGCAAGCTGGTTAACCTCGTTGACATGCCTTTACCCTTTCGGTCTCTTTCCGCTATTCTTTCGTTTACAACACTGTATCTTATTCTGTTACAATTTTGTCCCATTACATATCAGGTGTTGATAGATGTTGAGATGCCTGTTATTTAATCTTGAGGTTAACCTGGTGGCAGTTTGTGCCCTATTAGCTGTGGTATCCCTCACAGGTAGCTGCGTTACTTGGTGCAAGCGAGGTTGAAGCTGGATAGAAAAACATGGCTGATCCCTCTGTCATAGGAATCGGTATAACACGAAAGTGAAACGTGTCTTCACTGAGGTAGTTGAGCGTTTATTGCGCATTGTTTCGCCCCAAGGGCGAAGGAATGAATGCTATAGCAACAAATTGTAATGTACGCTAAGAACGGCAAGCAGCTCGTAACGTGCAGCGCGCTCCTCAAGTATAAAGGACCCACGAAATGAACATACACAGGACGAGCACGAACTAACAACTGCCACAGCTCGACAATTAAAGCGTGCTGCTCAAACACAAAAAAGGACACACGAAACGAACGCACAAGTATACACAGGACGAGCGCGAACTAACAATAATATCTGGGGTTTAACATCCCAAAATCACGCGATTGTGCGAGACGCCGTAGTGGAGGGCTCCGGAAATTTCGACCACCTGGGGCTCTTTAACGTGCACCTAAATCTAAGTACACGGGCGAACGCGAACTAACAACTGCCACCGTTGTTACTTCTTTGTGTGTGAGCAGCGCGCTTCTTTCGAAAACGCTGCCGCTGCAGTGAGTGAAGTGACCTTCGTGCTCTCTGTAACTTCAACGCCAGCTTTCAGTGAAAGCACAAAACGTACAAACCACCCCCCATCATAAGATAAGCGCGCGCGCATCGAAACGCGCGGAGCGACGACCTTTAAAGCGCACCCCCTCGCACCCGTCGCGCCATCTCGCTAGTGATAACGAGAAGACGCTGAAGTCACCGAGCTCAGGGTACCGCCGACGGCAAATGGTGTAAAAATGGTGTATATAAATAGCTCGCCGTTAGTACGTTGAAGAACGCACTGTTTGTGGCCGAGTTGTCTCGCGCTGCGGAGCGAGAGGTCGTAGGTTCGATTCCCGGCGTTGGAACTTTTTCATATAGTTTTTTTTTCTTTACCATATATTAGTGTATATTTTACAACGTCATATCCGTGACGGAAAGACGTCAGTGGAGCCGTGGTGGACCCCTGCACAAAACATATTCGTGTTAAAATTGATGGTTGCTCCCCCTTCCATAGGAATAGTTCATAACAAGACAGCGAAATGTGTCTCCATACAGAAGCACTTCCAGCTCTGTTAGGCATTAAGAAATTGCTCTTTTGCTCATGAGATTTAATGTTCCAAAGGGATATGAGAGACGCCGCAGTGGAGGGTTCCGGGTAATTTCGAACACCTGCTTACACACACACACACACACACACACACACACACACACACACACACACACACACACACACATATATATATATATATATATATATATATATATATATATATATATATATATATATATATAGTGTCTTCAGCAGCCCGGTATGCTGCGACGCGTTCTTCTTCAAGAATGAGAGAAGCACAATTCGTAGTGTGCACCTCGAACGCGTGAAAGCGTTGGGCTTCCAGGTGGCGTGGCTCTCGCTAGCTTAACGAAGTCTCTTTCACGCAATTCGGCCATCGAGGTTGCTGCCTTTCTACACTGGTTAACTCAGGAGCCTTCTTATTTGGTACCATTGTAAGCGAACAATAGACAACATGCAAACGATGCTGTTGCGTGTTGAAACTGCGCACTCAAGACAACGAGACTTCATAAGCCAACCTGACGCGGAAGAGAGCCCATCACGAATCCCGTAAAGACATGTCGAGAGCGGGCAGAACGGTGGGACAAAGAGAGCTGGCGTTATGTTTTTCGATGTGGGTCCTCATTTATGTAGTGAAACATAATTCGGTGCCCTTTTCAATAGCAGTCACAGTGCAGTCACAGTGCAAATAAGTAAGCCGCGCACTGTATTATCACCCATTCATCATATTCCCGCTATATGCCTTTGTCTATCGGACGCACGCAGTTACCGCCGTGACAACGCTATCGATAGGTCTCGCTTAAGAAACTCTCTCAGGGTGCGTCCTTAAGACACTTGTGACTAGTTCTTGGTGACCATGGAGTATAAATTAAGGCAATACGAAAGTCACAAGTACCCTAACCTTAGGTCTCCCACATGTTCGCAGTCAGCGGCATACATGTGCATATGTACAAGAGCTTCAGCTAAACACCTCGGCAAGTCCCTCCCTGAGCCCCGTGTGCGGCCTCTGCCTCGGCAGCGAGGTTTGTGCACACGGGCGCCTAACAGCCCTCGCTCCACCGAGAGAGCACAATGGGCCAGACGTCGCGGGGCTTCGTGCCACCCTGACGGTCGCTTCCGCAAACGTGTCGCCGCCTACTGCTGCTCATGGGGCACGGCCGCTGGCGGCGCCGAACCTAGCTTCTCGAACCGTTTGTCACTCGGAAAATGGTCGCGATAATGGTGGCACTGCTCCATTCCAATGCTGACAGGAGCTGAATGAAGAATGATTGGAACCAAAGAGTGGAGAACAGAGGTCGGTTCTGTCTTGCTTCCGTGCCCAGGCTCACTCTGCCTTTGGGCGCTCCTTTCATTCGAGCCGCTCCGGAACGCTTGTCACTTCCTCCTGTCTTCCACCTGTTTTCGATATATTCTATCTACCTCACTCGACATTCTGAATACAGGGTCGGATTTGCCTGTGCTCGTGACGACTGTATTGTGAAGAGAAAAAGAAAAAGGACCCCAAGAGGGCGAAAATAAGTGGAGGGAGAGCCAGGAGGGTGGTTATTTAGCGTGTTAGCAACAATAGCTGCCGCCGGGGTATATTCTCTGTTCGCAGACCTAGCAACTGAGTTTCTGGTGACGGTACAATCCGAGGTGACACTCTTCTTTTGCCTTTCTCGACGCATGGGTGAAAATAAGGCCAGAACATCGACGTCGAAGATACTTTACGCGCGAACCTCCGCCGACTTTCGTCGCCTAGAGGCAATCGCGAAATGCAAGAGCCACGATAGAAAAGCGATCACATCCTGCAGCGGTACCGGCTGATTTTCGGTGCGGAACAAACGCGAAAGACTCGCGCGGAATTTATGAATCGTTCGATTCAACTATATGCGTCGAGATAGAAGTCGGGGGTGTACCTCGGATGAGCCTCGTTATCACATTAGTCGGCGCGTCCGTCTGAGACCGTGCAGAAACCGATGGCAAAGAGGGGCCAGCGGCGCAAATGCGCCACCGCCGCCGCCGCATTCATCGCGCGCCCGGCGGCGCATTAGTCGCGCATCAGCGTCGCCCACGGCGAACACGTCTCTCGCCCCCCTCGTGTCGTGTCGAAGGGGGGACTCATGCCGGGGGTACCCGCGCCGCGCGCGCCCGGGGAGAGCGCGTGCGTCCGATAGCGATCTCGCGCGGGGGCCACGCCGCCGTGGCAAACTCTGCAATTAGCGGATCGCGGGTGCCCTGTCGGCCTCCATTACCGGCTCGCAACGTCGACGCGGCCGCCGGCCCGTGTGGTGGCTCAACTGTGTATACCCCGCGCTCGCGGGTTGCTCTTGTCGCTTCAAATGTATAACAACGTCTCGGTGCATGCGGCACGCTTACAGTTGAGCTCGGAAGCCGGGGAGACATGCGCGGAGGGTTTGCTGGCTGATACATGAACTCCCGCTGCTAGTGCTGTTGCTGCAGTGACGCCTTCGCTTCCCCGCCCTTCCACTCTCTATTTCGCGCGGGTTGCTCTACTTGCACAGAGCCCTATTACTTTTTATATCTTTTTTATTTGCTTTTGTTTCAATACTTGGCATTCATGCGATACAGGGAAAAGTTAGGCGAGGCCAGTGGGATTTGGAATTCGGCGCGGACTTTAAGACCGTTCGTGAGAATGAGCATGCAGCTAGCGGTCGTTAATAACTCCCTGCTACGTGCACGCGCCGAGTATGTACTCGCTGACGTGGAGTTGGGTAAACGAAAATTATTAGAAAGGTAATCGTTACTTGCGCTTTGGTTAAAAAGTGTAGAATTGCTTTTTCGTCCTGTAGAACAAGTTTCAGATTAGTAACGCAATAGGAATTCGATAAAACATGTATTAGAAAGCGGAACCTATGTGAGAGCATTAGAGAAAAACCTGCAGTGGAGATGTACATTATACAGCGATATCAGTTATCCCAGTACTTATGCTGTTCATGCTGCCGTGTAACACGCGCTGCGGCGAACAAACAATACCATAAGTATACTCCTGTGGCGTCTCTGCTGTGCATTCGTGTGTTTTTTTACTTAAAATCAAGAGAATAGAGAAAAAAAAAAAGAAAGGAGAGAGATAGTTCTAGAAGGGAATACTTAATTGTAAAGTACAATGCCGACAGGAGTTTGCAATCGCAACATTAAGATGTCCAAAGACAAAATGCGGGTAATCTAGTAGCGAAGCGAGACGGGAGAATTACAAGGGCTGCACGACGGAAATGGAATGGGTGCTTCTTCCGTTGTGTTTCGCCTCTTGCTGTAGCCGGGTCTCGTTGATTAGCCTGTACAGGGTCCGCTCACCCCTCCCCATCTAGTTGCAAGGGAGCACGAAAACCCCACTTTTTTTTCCTCTCGGTCCCCTTGCACCCCAAAGCGACGTCTAATCCCGTCCCAACATAGTACGAAATCCAGCGTCGCCGAGTACTCAACATGGTTTTTTTTTTCTTTGTATAGGTTGTGCACTCTTAACAGATGTGCCACTCTGCAAAAGGTTCATTCAGAGCTGATTAACTGCGTTTCCTGTGATCGCTGTGTCGGCAGTCTTTACTGCTCTCTATTCTTTCTTGTCGTATACGTCGTCGGTGCACAACGTAGTATGCTTCGTTTGTTGTTGAATCTAGTAATACCCACTTCTTTTTAGTCTGCCGATGGTTTGCTAACGAATTTTCTTCGTGGTTGGATATCTTCGGGTTCTTCGGCTCATTATTCATAGTTATATCACCGCAAAAATTATGTGCGTGATGGGTATAGATAAAACCACTGATAATCAGTTCTGATAGTCGGATAAATATAGGATATAGAAGAAAGGTGCATGAAAAGAGTGAATCAGGGGAGTTTATTTGTGGTTTGCAAGCGCTAACCGCGATAAACATCACAAAACAGGCCATATTAGTTTAATGGTTAAAACAATTAGCGGCAAAACATATTTTTCAGGGGCTGTAGCTAACGAAAATTTCTTTAAAACGCTGTTTTTGTTATCCATCTTCCTTTTTCTTTGAAATGGTTATGAAAAAGACCCATTCCCATACTTAACTGCATCTCTACTCGCAGTCTCATACCCAAGAAACTCTACTTACGTTATATCAAGGTCTTTTGCTACGTACGATTTGTCCAGCTAATAGACAGTCCGTACTTCAGTAAATTACCTCCCTTTTACGAGAAAGACAATGACTTGAATAAATATTTGCGATCCCATACTTTTAGTTCAATTTTATACATTGAAATGACTACACGTTTTGTATCGTTGCATACCGAGCGCCTCAAGTCTATTGGTGCCAAGGGTGATGCATGCGTGGATTCATTGACCGTGAACACCACAGCTTGTAATCAGGCAATTGCCTGATTCTGAGCTTAGATGTTTTTGGTTTAAAGAATTGTACACATGCGCCAACACCCAAGAAAGTGGGTGAGAGGACAGCCGAACGTAGTATGTTAGCTTAAAGCACCTGCGCGCATAATACGAAATAAGACAGCGCGCTCCCCTATGTGGGCAAGTAATCTTTTTTTCTCTTCAATTTATTTGTACATTATCTTTACATTAAATTAAGCATATCAACGAGAAAAACTTAGACGCCTAAACACCACCAGCAGGAGGACGCTCTTTTCTTGTGCTTCTTCTTTCTGCTAGTGGTGTTTAGGCGTCTAGGTTTTCCTCAAAGTTATGTATCTACCAACTAGCTCAGCAACGAGCTCTGCTAAACACATCAATTAACTTACACTATGCTTTCTCTTGCTTCATTTGCTGTTACTTTATATATGTGTGACAAAAAAATAGCAGTTTCGCCGCAAGGGTGAAGCAATGAATGCAATCGAAACAAATTGGAATGCTATACGAGGCTTGCAGCTGACTCCTTTAGCACGAGACCTGGCGTCACTTAAACAAAACGCTGGCGTGAGGAAACGCAGCCGCTGCAGCGAAGAAGCGACCTTCGTGTTGTCTATGGCGTCAACGCAAACTTTTCGAAGAGACACAACACGTCCAAAGGTATGAGCTGTAAAGATGCGGAGCGCGCGTCCTCGCCCGCCTGGTAAAAGTATATGCATTTCCAGCCGGAGCCACGCAACTCAACCCCCACCCCCCTCCGGCACGTCACCATGCTCCTTTGTTTTAGGTTGTTTTATCTCTGCTTGAGCCGCGTTCATCGGCAGCGTTTGAGCTTTCACTCGCACATTTACTTGCTTCCCTTTAATATTGTTACGGCATGTTTCTGTTCCCATCGAACACTTTTGTAAGTCTAAAGTTCGCTCGAATCGCGTAAGCATCGATAAATCAACTTACAGGGTGGTTATCATTTGTTGCAATAGAAAACGAAGCAATTCACTGACTAAAACACGAAATAAATAAATGAACTTCTTATTTGCAAGCTTTACGGCACGTGTTTCTATTGAAAAGCTGGATGGAATCATGATACAAATCTGGGCGCTTGTTTCTGCCTTTCAAAACGGTCACACATATCGAAGTAACAGGCGTCAAATTATTGTCTCAACGTACCTGATTACACACGCTGAACAGTGAATTAAGCACGGCTCACGGTGCAAGCCCTTGTGTCGCAGTGCATGGCAGCACAAGATTAAGCTTCGCCTATTGTGGGAAATGGATGAATTGAAGTTGTGCAAGTCCCCGAAATTGCCCTGGGCTGAAGATGAACGCCATAATTGTGTACTCCAGACTTTTCCACAAGTTCTTTCTTTCTTTCTTTCTTTCTTTCTTTCTTTCTTTCTTTCTTTCTTTCTTTCTTTCTTTCTTTCTTTCTTTCTTTCTTTCTTTCTTTCTTTCTTTATTTCTTTCTTTCTGCTACAGGAATGTTGTTACCATGGTCGGAAACGAACCTGCGACCTTATGCTCTGCCGCACTGGGCCATTATTGCACTGAGCTACCGCGGCGCGTGTAATAAGAATAAATGTCTTTGTGGCATGTACGAAGAACGGGTTCACATACAGTGAACTCTCACTTGTACGAACGTCGGTCTAACGAACATTTCAGAATAACGAACTTTTAGCAAATGCCTGGCGGTTTTCCTATGCATTCTGTGCAAAAATCTTTCAGTTAAACGAACTTCTGAATAGTGAATATTTTAGTGGAACGAACTTGATCTGCGGACCCGGGCTCATTTTTAGATGAATTCAGTGAAGTTATGCGCTCTGCAGCACTGACGTAGTCGATGCGTACTGCCCCCAAATCGCCCATCCATCGGTGGTGGTGCAATATCGCCTGTGCATGCAGCTCGGCCGAGGCATAGCGGCCATGCGAGAGATGAAAACGAGCCACGTGCGCTTCACCACCTGCGCGGAGCTGTGGATTAGGAAATTGTTTCCCGTGTTCGTTCGACACCGAAAGAAGAACAGCGCGACGAAGCAGTCGTAATGGCTGAGGCAGGTTCAAACCCTGTATATCTAGCCGAGGCTGTAGGACATATTAGAAAGCTGCGAGACTTTGTGTCATAGCAACAAGGTGTGCCAGAGGCAGTGCACAGAAATTTAGACTCTCTGGACAACTTTGTCTCTTCGTGCGCTTTAAGGGCGCCAGTCTAGATGAAAATTTCAGCATTCCTTTCAAAATAAACCGCATTTCAAACGTCTGACTTGATTTCTGCGGTGTCCAACGCTGTCCTGTATTCCACTGAATACTCAGTTTAATGAACTTTCAGTTTAGCGAATTTTCAGTTAAGTGAACTATTTCCTTAGGTCCCTTGAAGGTTCACTATAATGTGAGAGTTCACTGTACATACGTACATGTGCATTTTTCAAATATTCCGCCATCCTATAAAGCTAAAGGTCTCGTATAGGGAATGCTACAATGCTTTGGGTTGCTCACTGCGCGACTAAGTGCAACTCGGCGGTTCACAGCGAACAAAGACGACCTTTTGCAAGCAACCACCCCCGATGCTCTCCTGAGAAGTACCTTTATCCTTCAGCAACCGACACAGATTGCGATTCGGCCAATTCACGACGGGCAGGGTTGACCTCATGCAAACAACCACCGATGCTCCCTTACGAAGAAACTGTATACTTCCGCAGCCGATACGGCTTAGCGAGACAAGAGAGTGCGGTGGGTCACAGCCGTTCCCGACGACGCACACTGCGTGCCACGCTGTCGACGCGGTAAGACCTCGGGCAAGTCTGCTCGACTAAACTCTTGCGCGTGCCCGTATGCAGATAGGCCAGGGCGATACGCGGAGGCTCTGTTGGAGGTGCTTGTCTCCGGGGCACGCTAGTCTGCTCTGCTACTGGGCCGCATCATTTGCATGTGGTAATGCCACTGCAGCGAAGGAGACAGTGGTCCCTTCCGAATATAAAGCTCGGGTGGAGAGGCGCCCGCTGGCCGCCGCTGTATCTCCGCAGCGCGGACTTCTTTTGGTACTTGCTTGCTCAAGCGATAGGCCGAAGCAGAAGAACCTCGGAGGGCGCTCAGAACGCCAACAGAAATGACGTTCCCGCGCTGAGCCTTTAAACGTTATGGCGGCTACGTTGAGAGCAAGTAATGTAAGCGGAAGGGGAAGGAAATTTGCAATAACGTTCTTTTGCTCGCACTTCCGTCATTCTGCAAGTTATAAGATTTCTTCTCCTTTGCTTTCCGCCTAAACCGGATCAATGAAGACGAGAATACAGAAGGAAAACCGAGATTTATTTTTTATTATTATTTTTTTTTTTCAGGGCAAGCCTGTGAAGCGGAGTGCTTTTGCAGGCACGTTAACGCCGACTTTCTTTTTCATATCGAGTCCACATGACAGAAAATAATGCAGAACGCCGTTAGCGCTTGAAGTAGGCCTTGAATAAAAACCTGATTCCATTGTATGCACTATTTTTATCTGAAAATCACGCGAAAACTATATTTGAAACAAGCATCTTTTTGCAGGCGCTGGCATTTGGAATTAGCATCAAGAGAGAACGGTGACGGGCAGCTCTTCTAAAATGCTGACTTGGCAAGAAATGCACGATTGAGAAGAGCAACCATGTTTTAATGCCAAGGGCCTATCACTTTGGGTGATATCTTGATATGTGCATTTCTAAGGGTTTTTGAAAGTAGCTTTTCTACCCACGATGTTTTGACCACACGGCTTCACACTATTTAAGACTTTCAATGCCGACATTCTATACCCGCATTAAGCTTATTTTGTACGCATGTGCACGTCTATAGAACTTCAGGGTACAGATTAAAAAAAAAGTAACAATAACGAAAGCATATAGGTGCATCTAGAGCGTAGAGCTTCAAGTGCACTTAATACGGTGGTTTGTTGATTCGTTATCGAAGCCGTATATCCTTGACGAAAAGAGCGTGTAGTTTTCCCGCGTCCCAGTCATGAGCCCGAATTATGTTGCCTATTGAAAAAAAAAAAAAAAAGCAGTGTTACTTTCGTATTACTCAACGCAAATTGCTAATGGCTTACTGATAGGCTACATCTCTTTAGCTAAAGTGTGTTGCAAAGAGTGCTATCTGTGAATATGCAGTTTTGGAAGCAGCAATATGGGCATCTATGCTGTCGTGCAGTGGCGTAAATCATGGGGGGGGTCAGGGGGGTCCTGACCCCCCCCCCCCCCCGTGTTCAGGCTAGGGGGGACACCCCATGCAAGTGTCCCCCCCTCGAGATTTATCTTCCAAATGTTATGTTTGAATTTCTTGACAGTCAAAGGACAACGCACTCTCCGTAAAACCAACTCCGAAATCTGAAGCACTTTCACTGAACAAAAACTAAGTACTTCTAGCCGGTACACACGATGAGGAATAGATTTATGCGTTAGCACTAAAACAGGTACAATTTGTATTGCGTAATTTAACCCGAATGAGGCAGCTGCAAAAATTGTAGCGCCATGCCAACGAGTTGCTATTAGAAACTAACTTCGCCGTGCGATGTCGCTTACTATTGGATACTCAGTGCTATTTTTTCTGACCAGGCTCCGATGCTCATGCTTGTTTTATTATTATTATTAATATTGTTATTGTTATTATTATTGTTAATATATGTTAATGCATAATTTTAATTTTATATGATTAAAAATAAAGCATATAAAAAAAGCAAAATGGCCGCCATTGCAAGATGCGTGTCCCCCCCTTGTGGTCTTTATGGATTTACGCCACGGCTGTCGTGTATCTGACGTCCATCTCTAGCAGACAACCAATGCTCTGACGCACTTCGCTGTATTAAAATCTTCCCGTCGGCGGCTTCCGCTGTCACTATCAATAAAAGGTTTTTTTTCTTTCTTTTTTTTTTTGCTGGGATGAAAAAGTAGCTCATTCCAGCAGAAAACCTTTTGCTGGAATGAGCCACTCATTCCAGCAAAAGGTCTTGTAGTTACTGGAGAATCGTCTCCAGTAACTACAAAAGGGTTGTAGAATCGTCTCCAGTAACTACAACCCTTTTCAAAGTGTCACTGAATTAAAAGCATTGCTGGGCTGGGAAACTTTAACAGCTAGACGAAAAAACTTAAGGCTCAAATTTTTCCACCGTATTTTTTTTATAATCAAACAGGCATTAACAGCCGCACCTACCTGTCGGAACCATCCTATGTTTCGACTAGACACGACCATTCCAAAAAAGTACACGCATACAGTTGCAACACAAATCATTTTTCCAGGTCTTTTTTCCCCCAAACTGTACGAGATTGGAATCTGTTACCGGAAGACTGCGTTTCTGTGCCTGATAATCAGGATTTTTATTCCCGATTGTGTTCACAATAATGAATAATTGTTTTTGTTTCAACTTTCCTGTTACCTTTGAACATGCTAACTTATTGTCTTTTCACCTTGTTTATCTTGATGTTCACCTTGTTTCATATATTTTTGTTGCTTTTCACTGTAAAACATGTAACATATGATACTACAGATGTCTCCCCTGCGATAACGCCTTCGAGGCAACGCAGGTATCCTGTAAATAAAATTCCCAAGCTGCTCTGGAGCTCTAAAGCGTAAAACTTTTCCACCGTTATCTTAATCGCGTATCCTGGTGTCAAATTTATATAATCACCCACGCAGGCGCGGGCGGGAACCTACATTGTTTTCTAAACATTGCAACAAGACGCTTTCCTCGTTTGCAGGATATCCCCTTTGGTTGGAAAGCGAATAGCGTTGCGTGATCTTGCACGTTCCTTTTTCTTTTTTTCTCATCGGCTGTCGAGTGGCAAGAAACTCGCGGAAATAGAGGGTTTTAGCTGGGCCGAGGGAGCGGAGCGAGAACTGATCACGGGAGGAAAGCACCGGTTACTCCGATTGGTCCGCTTCCCTGTGCTTGTTTGGCGATGTCTCTTCGACGATCGAGGTGGCGTGCGACGGTGCGATAAAAAAGCAACGATTCTCGGCGAAGAATAGTTCGCAGAGCGGCGTAGTGTGCGTGTTGAATGAGCTTGACAACGTTTATACTGGTATACGAGATATTTTATTCTGTTGAGCTCTCACAGTGCTGTGACGTCGCTTGATACCGGCTGCGAACTTGAAGCTTGTTAAAGTACTTGTTTAGCAGCCGTTGATAACTATTTTTAGAGTTCTGACCATGACCTTTCCTGGAACACTTAAGCCGTAAAATATTATATAAGAAAGCCCGGAAATATAGCTGGTTCGTTGCCTAGTTTGTAAAATACATATAGATATGAAACCTATAATGCTGGTATATAAACGCGAATTACTCGCCCACATCAACTACGTCGGGCTCGCGTAGTGAACAGTTTTAGCACGTAAGGTGTCGTGCCGCTATGCTCGATGGCGCGGGTTTGGATTCCCAGCCACGTTGGTCGCATTTAGATGAACGGTGAAATGCAAAGAACACCCGTATGCTTAGATTTATGTGCGCGTTAAAAAACTACCCCAGGTTGTCGATATCAGTGCGGTGTCCTCCACTACGACGTGTCTCATAATCCTGTCGCGGTTTCGGCAGGCAAAAACCTCACCCTCCACAGTGGTATGGTGTTCATGGCACTCGAGTGCTGACCCGAAGGTCGCGGTATCGAATTCTCGCCGCGGTGGCCGCATTTCGATGGAGGCTAAGTACTACAGGCCAGTGTACTTAAATTTGGGTGCACGTTAAATAACACCACATGGTCAAAATTCTACAATTTAGCCTTTGATTGTACTTCATTGTGCATTGGACGCTCTGGACGAACCAGTACGATTTTTCAAGAGAGAGAGAGAGAAATAGATAAGGGAAAAGAAAGGGAGGTTAACCTGGTAGGAGAACCGGTTTGCTACCCTGTACAGGGGCGGAGAAAGTGCGTGCCAACGCTGATGAGCTCACGCTGTAGAAGGCGAGACTTGGAATCGAAATGTCATTGGTTCATTTTTTTTTTTGGTCAGACCGATAGTAAACACTGAATTTTCATTGTTTTATTTCATTCCCTTTCGAACTGCTCTGAGCGGCGTTTGCGAAGACAAAGGAATATTGGCGGTAAAATGTGCGCCTGAAGAGCGGGCCAACAGAGTGAGAAATTCAAGACTAGAAACGCCTGGCCCATGCCGTCTCTATAGGCAATACAAGGGAAGCCAGCACCCAAAAGGAGTCCAACGCCTCTTTCTAGCAATGATCAGCGTTAGGCCACAGTTGTACACGTTCGATAGGGTTTCACTACCGTGTTTACTTAGCGACCCGGGGAAGGCACGAATGTCCATTACACTGTCCGTGTGCGCGAAGCGGAACCCTGTCGAGATCTATTCGGTCAGCTCGTACGAGTGGACTGGCTCGCAGGACATTCCTCACTGCATTAGCATCCCCTCGAACAGCGTGAATTCTTCAGGGTGAGCGATGGAACGTGGCTACAGGCCTGCCGAAGGTGTCAGCGCAGTGTCCTTTATCGCGCACTGCATCGCGCTCAGTATTTCGCTAAGGCAGTCGGTGCACGCTGCGGCACCGATGTCCCGGAACTCGTGAAACAAAGTTGGGTCTATGCCCCGCTGCTAGAAGGAAGCACGCACAAGCACCTTAAAGAAAAATAGATGAGAGGAAGAGTCGCGCCAGTGAGAGCACAGGCGCGTCTATCTGTCCGCGCTTGTGCTCGAGCTCGACAGACGATCGGAAGCTGCGAAACTTGCGGCACCGCACGCTGCATTTTGAACAGGGCTCCCAAAAACCGATAACGCGGCTCGCGTAAATCACGCTTCTTCGCCCCACTTGCCTCTTTTTTTTTTCTTTTTTCCCTATTTCCGTTCTTTTTCTCTAACACTTCTCGAGAGAGAACCCCAACGAAGGGGCGAAACCTACGCTGCAGCTTTCATGAAGATGGCACTCCCAACGGCAGCGTGTGCGGCAAATAAAATAAAATAAAAAAAAACACACAGAAAAATACCCTAAAATTGTACTGACTTGAACAGCTTATATATAACAGCGGCATGTGAGGTGGCTGGTTGCAGGCGGCGAAGCCTTTTCAGCTTATGCGACGCGTCGTGCTAACTTTTTATTGCTTTATATTTCTGGTAGCCACAGAAAACACGTGGTAAAGGGAATCTGCTTTGCTAAAGGTGTCACAGCCGACCATTCAAGACCCGGAGCGCGCTTCGGGTTTTGCGTGACCGTTGCAATTGAAGTATACTTCTGAGCTTGCCTGATTTTCGTGGAATTAGAGGCGATTCTTATGGAGATGGTACGAAGTCACGCCTTCTGGTTCACAACGAGTGGTGTAGGACTGCGTCTGCAGCCCCTTTGAAGCAACGGGAACTCTATACATCCCCTGGCTTCCTTCAAAAAGTAGCTGCTGATACTTAAGGATAGCTCTTCTATTTATCTGCGTCTTAAACTGTATTTCTATAAGAATAGGTACAGCCACTGCTGAAGTATCACGTTCAATTTTTTCGTGCTTCCGTGTAGCACTATAACAAATAAGAGGAAAAGACAGCTGCCTAGATATCTAATGTGATAAACAAAGTTCGTGTTCTGAGTACGACTGCTTTTTTTTTCTTTACTTTACTCTCCATGGCAGGCATACGGGCGTGATTTTTTAGCTACGACGTACATATATATATATATATAATTTCGAGGGTGTACGAAAGTACTCCACTCCAATATGTGATTTCTTGTCGTCTCAAAAAATAGGCGAGGGAGCCCCAGCCTGTGTACAGTGAAAGAAAAGGTGTATCTGCAGCGATGGCTTATGAAATACGTCGGGGCTTTCCGGAAGGGCTGGATGTCTGTCGGGCTCAGAGATTTTGTATTCTGCGACGCACCTTTGCTGGGTGGGTGGGTGCGCGCATTGGAAGAGCCCTTGAAGAAGTGGTTTCCTTGGAAGCGTTATTCGACATGTTCTTTCCGATCGCGTCGAGAACACTTACCCAAAAGGATAAACAATGAACAAGTGCGACGGCACTTCGGCGCTTCACCGACACTGCCGTCGTCCTCCACTTTCTTAAATAATTTTTTTTCGCTCCATTTTACTCCATTTTTTGCTACATTTTGCTCCATTTCTTACTCCATTTTGTGAACGTCGTGACACCGTTCATTGATAAAGCTTCTGCTTTTGTCTTGCCCCTTGTTGTAACGGCAGTGAATTTTTTTTTTATTTGGGATTTCTTTAATACCTGAAAGCATACTCTGAACAAGAAAATTTGGCACAGATTATCCTCTAGAGCTTTGTTGTTCAGTCGTAAAAAGAATGCCTCAGATTGTTAGCAGCATAGGCGTTAACGTGGCAGGACAATTCATCTTCGTTACGCTAGCAGTATTCGAGAAGGGTAATTGCCAGTCCCGAAGCGTTAAAGCATGCTTGGGAAGTGAACGGACAGAGAGGAAACGAAAAGTTGTTTGATACGGTAGCGCACTTAGGCTATGGTTTAAACTATGAAGTCGCTTTTGATCGCTCTCCCTCCCTAATGTAGTTTAAATAGAAGTAAACACAAGAAATGTATTTGATACAGCTACAATGGCATGGAAATAAAATATAATTTCAGACATGTCACCCTCAGTGAGCCTTACTAGCGGACATATTATCCGCGATATTTCTAATGCACATGTGATTTCTAATGGCCGAATAAGAGCCTTGTATTGCTAGAAACGAAATCTACAGAGATTTCGTTACTTCAGAATGATCAGTAAGGAGTTAATTAAAAAACGGGAAATCTGACTAGAATAGAACCTGGTTAACTAGCCTGCACTCGGAGAAGAAGAAATGGCAGGAAAAGATTAAAATGAACTGAATTTCAGAGTTTATTTCACCTTCGTAGCGAAAAATCTCTTGTTCCGATAATGCTCAGAAACCACAAACAGCACCTTCATGGCCCCCTGAAGTTATTTATTTATTTATTTATTTATTTATTTATTTATTTATTTATTTATTTATTTATTTATTTAAAATATCCTCACCGCCAAAGCTATTAGAGAAGGGGGGTTGGTTGCATGGGATCAGAACATTTATATAAAAAAAATAGAATGAGTGAACGCTTAAAATCTTTTAGAATGTTACAGTTAGCTAAATGTTAGCTAAGGCGTTCTTGAACGGCTTATGATCTATGAGGGAGGTTATTTTGGGGAGAAAGGTGATACCCCTCTCTTGGTGTCCGTAGCTAGAGATACTAAAAGAAAGCTTCAGTTTCGCAGCTTTCGCAACATTTTATGCGCTATTTGAGCGAGATGAAACATACTTTGAAAGAGATGTGAGCGCGTTGCGGATCTAAGGATGGTGAAGTACGGTGTGAAGAATGCTCACACGAAACAAATTACCCCGATGTGCAATGAATACTATAGGTCAAGGCTTGATTTTATGAAAGATAAGCCTGCTTTTCTCTTAAAAGCGGAGTCATTTTGAATCATTTCTAGTTAACGAAGTAAGTTTTCATTGCTTTAATCCCAGGCCGATGGCAGCATATTGTAGTTTAGAGCGAATGAGCGTCTCGTACGCAAGTAAATTTTAGAACGAAGTTTCTTAGGTACAGTTGCGTAAGCGCAGATTTTTAACTAGGAGTCTACTGTTGCGGCCTCCCCTGCTGCAATTTTGTTGTCGGGCGGCATCGGCATGGCGTCTTTCTAGTGGTCGTCGTCGTCGTCGTCTCAAACAGCCCCATGAAAGGCGCATCCCGCGACCACCGAAATGTGCGTTGGGCATCAACTTTTCGCAAAGTCGGAATTACCCTGATGTGCAAAATATCCCTGTCGGCTTTACATGGTGTCCTAGACAGTACTTTTATTGCACTACCACGAAATTGTCCGCCTCGGTGGAACAGTGGCTAAGGTGCTCGGCTGCTGACCCGAAGGTCGCGGGTTCGATCCCGGCCACGGCGGTCGCATATCGATGGAGGCGAAATGGTAGAGGCCCGTGTACTGTGCGATGTCAGTGCACGTTAAAGAACACCAGGTGGTCAAAATTTCCGGAGCCCTCCACTACGGCGTCTCTCATAATCATATCGTGGTTTTGGGACGTAAAACCCCAGATATTATTATTATTATTACCACGAAATTCAACGAAGCCTTTATAGACACTGCTCACCTCTTAGATTTGTATTGCACCGCGGTTACAAATCCAGATTCATCCGCATTCAGCAAGCAGGGTTGTTTGGAGCAGTGTGTAAGGCTTTCAAAGCCGGGGGGGGGAAGGGGGGGGGGGAGGTCTGGGTTCAAACTCGGCATCACCAAGAAAATTGTCATACTTTTTCGTCTCACTTCACAGAGGCACGGACGGACAGTTTTCTTGTTGAGTCGGCATACTTAGCCAATTAAAAGTGCGGTGCGTCGCGGGGGGCGCAGGTGACTGCTGATTGCGTAAACAACTAAATCGGATGTGTTGTAATTTCTGAGCAAGGAAATGGCGGGAACTGGCGCATTAGCTTGGTACGTGGTTTACGCCAACCTCAGCGTTGATATTGCTGTTCGAATACAGTGAATACAAGGATAAATTATGCATGTTTTCAAATGGACAGTGCAAGCTTCAAGTTAAATATATGCAATAACGGTTTTGGTATAAGCGAGTAAGCTTAGCAGTATTCGCCCATCCGCAATTCCTTTGTATTGAGGAACAGGGAGAAGAGGTAAGCGGTGGTGTGACTTTAAGCCTGCATTATCGTATAGTCGTTCGGTGCAGAGGGTGGCACGGAGTAATCAGACTAGAAAATATTCAGCCGTAAAATAAGGCCGCATGACCACGCTAATAAAAATACCTCATGAAACAGCTTCGTCCTGAAGTAATTTTCAAAATGAGGAACGGATTATGAATACAGGGAGAGAGAGAGAGAGAAAAGACATTTGTTTGATCCGGAGCGAAGAGTATGAGAGAGGACAATTTTTTATGAAGTTTAGATTTCTTCATGACCGCATTTTTCTGCAGATTATCATGGAGTAAAATTTTGTTCTTTGCCTTTGAATAAGCTTTTCATTACATTTTACGCTGTCCCATTCCTCTGCTAAAAAAAAAAAAGAAGAAGAAAAGAAAAAAAACTCGTGCTGTTCACGCGTAGTTCTCTAGTGTAGAGGAAGGCAATAACATCAGATATTTGTATAGGTCAATATTAACTGTCTTAGCTTTTGTTGACAAGACACCGTATCTGCGTAACAGGCTAGAGAACATCTTGCGCATCGCAGATCTCGTTGACTTTTCCTTGTGCATTTCGCAATATCCTCAAGATAATCTGATTAATCAGCTTATAGGCTTTCGGCCGTTCCTCGACGTTCAGCAGGTATCAGGAAAGAGGAAAGCCAACGGTGGACAGGAGCGAAGCAAAAGAAAAGGCCGTGCTACAGGACGGCGAAACAATAAGACAGGGCAAATCTTTCATCATGTCCCGGCACAGGCGCACGAATGAAAGGGAGGCAAGTTCTGTAAGACTCTCACCGTGTCCGCTGTCCACACTGTTCCGAGAGAACAAAGATCGCGCCGCGAAGGCGCACCCGGATTATTGGCTGACAGTCGCGAGCGTTGGGGGGCAGCTCATGACTTTTGCGCTGAGTTAGGTCGCTGGCGTGTAGGCCGCTCGTGGTCTTTTGTCGTCGGAGACCTTGTTCTCGAATGACGCCGGGAATCGTCTCCCTCGCTTACCCTGACAGATGTCGCTCCCCTAGCTCCCAGCGGATGAGCCGACAGGACTGCTGGTCCACTGCTTCGCAATGGGTTTACAAGAAGAGCAATGAGCCCCAGCGGGTGGCTTGGCTTCCTTTGAGCGACAGCATGGTTTCTATAGCCTCGTCTTTCGCTTACCAGAGTGATGAGTAACGAATGACCACAGGGAGTTTTTTTTCTGCGGGTAGTATTTTCGGAAGATGGGACTACTTGACTGCCCTGAAAAACGGTTCCGAGTTATATGTCTTAGGGTTGTGAGAGCGCATCAGGAATCTGAACCAGCGACATCAATAGTCTCTAAGGTGTTGAACTAATTTCACTTGCTTGTCGCAATCGATGAGAATGCAAAAAAAGTATCGTGATGCCCGAATGTCGGTGTCTTCATTCAAATCTGCCACTACTGCTATAGCAGGAAATATGGTTCTCTTCTTTTTTTTTGTCTTCTTTTTTTCAGTCGTTTCGGTCGCTTAGCACTTTCATTCCCGTGGATCCACACTACTATGTACATGAATGCGATTATGACCTTCGTGAGGAGTTGTATACAACTCCTGACGAATCTCGGACCACCGACAAAAACTGTCGATCGATCAACCAACAATTACTACAAATGAAGCCGTAATTAAGTCCATTTTCCAGCTAGAATCATGCCCTCATATCCCACTATATTATTTCTTATAGGCTTCTACATTTCTGTCAACTATGTGCCTCTCATGGACGCACACTTGCAGAGTCTGGTTATAGGTTTACATAAAATTAGCTTTAACTGCCCACTTGTACTTCTCCGGCATCTTTTTGCCTTTCAGTTTTACGTTGGAAATTGCTCAGTCAAACTCTTCACTGAGTTCGTATGTCAGGTTGCCATTGTGAGCTATTAGTTATAAGTATATATCATGTTCACTTATACTAAGTGTAATTGAGAGGCAGCATGGCGGAGCGTCTGGAGGAAAGGGTTTGGCGTCGTATGCGACGGAATTCGCACATTATTCATGTCATGACCAGACAGTCATAATCGTCAAACCCTCTTACCCTCCCATACTAATTTTGGTGTAGGCCCTAAGTTAATTAAGGAGGTGATCACGAGAGCACCCAGACGTAGGCGGCTAGATAGATAGATAGATAGATAGATAGATAGATAGATAGATAGATAGATAGATAGATAGATAGATAGATAGATAGATAGATAGATAGATAGATAGATAGATAGATAGATAGATAGATAGATAGATAGATAGATAGATAGATAGATAGATAGATAGATAGATAGATAGATAGATAGATAGATAGATAGATAGATAGATAGATAGATAGATAGATAGATAGATAGATAGATAGATAGATAGATAGATAGATAGATAGATAGATGCGTAGATAGAAACGCTCAAAGTGTCTGCAGTACGGAAAAGAAATACTTCGCATTTAAAATATCCCAGTTACTGAATATTCCGTTGCCCTCGCAAAAGACCGATGCGAATGACTACAAAATAGAGAGTGATAAACGGCGTGTGCTAAGTTCACGCCGTCATTATGTAGAAAGCAATATCCTCTGTACATTGTCGTAAATAATAAGGAAGAGTAGCTGGGAAACAGATATTGTCGACATCAGAGGGCATTCATTTGCATGCATCACTATTAGAGAACTGTAGAGTCAGCGCATCGCACACATCCCGACCAGTGTGGCCGCTTGTCGGTGCAGCATCGCCTTTGAATGGCGCTCGCGCATACAGACTTTCCACGAGACACCGCTATTTTACCTTGCACGCCTGTTATGCTTCCGTGTCGGCGGCCAAACATAGCTAATGCTCTCTCACAACACCCGTTCGGGCGGAGCGGGAGCTCGGCCAGCCGGTGTCTGAGCGTACGCAAACTGCACAGGCGTGCTACAGGCCGGGGGGCCAATCGAACGCACACGCCGGCGGATGGGTCGTCACGCGGCAAATATTGCCCCGGCGCCTGAGCAACAACAGCAGCACCGGCGGCGGCAGCACCGTGGTGACTGGGCCAGTCGTTTGCAGCGCAAATATTTGCGCCTGGCGATGTGGTCCCACAAGACGGCCGGATACGTGCGCCGGGAAAAACGCCTGCGGCGATGCATCGCGCCTCCGCGTGCAGGCGCTGCTCCTCTTTTGGCCGACTCTTTCTCAGACTGGCTTCGCATTTGTGCACGGGACTGTGCACGACGATGGGTTGCACGCCTCGTGGTCTGGCAAAGAGGGCATGTTTTCTTCGAGGCAACGGCCGCGTCACTCTGCTGGCAGGGAAGGAGACCCCGCGTGAGCAAGCGTTGTCTGGCCAATAGCCACATCCCCCTTTAGAGCGGCGCTTCAGTTTACACGTACACCAACACCACACTGCGAAACTTCATACCACCACGTGTTCACAACAGTTCGGTCGGACGAAACACACCACGTAAGCAGTTATTAACGAAAGAACAAACTTTTGCTGTTATGCGATGTAAATCATGAAAAATGATTCATAATACCGTGTTTAAGCGAAGGTATTGCTGGTCCTATTGCCACATGTTAGATGTGCAGCTGCTCGCGCACAAGTTTTCGTAACACGGAATGATCCGCGAAACAGTTAATGGTATGGCGACATGTAAGGTTGATTGAGATACTTGTCTGCTCATTCGTGCACGATTTACGAGCCTGTGTCGGGAGAGGTTTTCTTAAAATTCTGTGCTCTCGAGTGTCCTAGCACGCCAACGGGTCCGGAACCTTCCTTCGGTTTTAATGTATGTCCTCCTCTGACCTGACAAGATTGATACTTGTACCTTAACACTCACGTTTGTGCGATCTGGGCATAACGTACGATATACTTGCTACACTATTGGAACATAAAGCTTTATCGTTATGATATTCACACAACGCGCAACCTAGATTATGAGCGCAACACTGTCCTCTATATTGTGAAGGAGATGAAAGGGTCCGTAACGAAATATGTTCAAAAGCGAGAACTTCAGCGACGAACTCATGGCATTTCTCGTTTAAGAATTGCACACAGATGGGAAGGTAGGTTACAATTTAGAGACTGCTGTTCCAATACACAGATGAGACACCACAACCACTAAGTTCTCGGTATATCTCAACACATTACACAAAGACAATAAACACGAACAAGCCAAACCTTGGTGGAATTTCAATATTAAAAGGTGGCCCACGCTAATTGCCCTGTTTATAAACGAGTTTGTTTCCTCTACTGTATTCAAACAATGTTTTTCTTGCGTGCTTGTAAAGCTACCACCAACATTTTCCCCCAATGCCAGCATCAATATGCTTATTCCAGATACTTTGTGTTTGTTCGTCGAAGCAACTCCAAATAAACGCCACCAGGGAGTGCCAACAGACGCGATAAGATTTATAACTGCTGCTCCTCAGCAAAAAAATTCAAGGCGAAATTGTGTATAAGTTATCATTTATAATACCAACAACGACGTTACACGTTTGGCGCTTTATTGACCTTTTCATTTTCGCAGTTCATTTTCAGTTTTGCCAGATGTACACGTAGACCCATCCAGCTTTCTTCTCTACATTGTCGCTTCTCGGTTCTTACTGCGTGGCCAGCATAAGCGATCCATTTTTCTCCTCGCTACACGAAAAGAAACAGCTTCGGAAGGAAGCGCTCGGGTCACGGCGTCATCAAATTTCTTTGATTCAATTACTCTGTTGTCTGAGAGCGCGTGACCCATGGACTCTGTTGCGGAGCGGACAGATAATACGGGAAAAGACGCAGTACGGGCCGACGAGCCAGAGGGGGAGAGAAGCAGGATTCCGGTGATCGATTCGTAAAACAGAAATGCGGCATCGTCTCAACTAGCGGCAACTCATCCGGCTTCATGTCGAACAAAGGCGGCCATCGGCACAACACAGAGCGCCGTCCCAGAGGACGCTTTCGACAAGGGCGCCCCCACTTCGGCGCCGAAGTAAAGCCACTCGGCCGGTGTGTCGGCCGCCCTACTAGCCGACAGCCGTCGCCGGCGCAATCATAAGGACGTCGCACCAAATTAGACATTTCTCAATAGAGTGCGGAAGTCATCAAGAACAATAGTTAGAAGCTGTACTAGATGTTTCTTATTCAACAAGGCGAACACCGCAGGCCATCTTACAGCAGATAATAGGCATATACATGAACCAACAATTCATTTTTTTGCTTTCTTTATTTTTTTTATTATTTTTTTTTATTGGAAAGGCGCGTATAAATAATGTCCTTATGGACAAGCGAGCAACGCACAAGTACACAGTTGCCAGATGCTCGGATGATTAGCAAAAAAAAAAACTTCGCGATGAAAACTAAACGAATCAAGCCGGTAAATATGACCCATAAAAGTCTAAGATATTTACTCTAACACACTGGCGTGAAATTTACATCGAAAAAAGGAACAAAAAAGAGTGAGGCTTCAGATTACCAACTGTCTAATGAGTCTCAGATACAGATAGACTTCCGCACGTTCAAATTCAATTTCTTTTAAGTTTTTCGAATATGTCTGGATTGGTTTTTTTGAGCGTATAGCTGTGGCCTGCAGCTTGACAAGCAGGCCGAACACCAAAAAAGGTGGTTTGCACAGCCTCCAGGATTGGGCACACCTTTGAGCATGCGGTGATTTCGCGTGATGACGTCATTGCATGACGTCATTGTGTGACGTCACAATGATGACATAATGGCTTCACAAATTTGGTGACCTGTGACGTCACGATGACTTCATCAAGCCGTAATCTCTGACGCCTTGTTGCATCGTTTCTGTTGACGCCGCCACCAACGGTCGCTTTTCTGGAGGCGAAAATGCTTGAGGCTCGTGTAACTAGACTTAGGTACACATTAAAGAACCCATGGTCGAAATTTCCGGAGCACTCCACTACGGCATCTCTCATTATCATATCGGGGTTTTGGGACCTTAAATAAACCCCATCAATTATTATTATTATTATGACGGTCACTTTTCTCGTTTTATGAGGCATCTAAGGCTTTTGCCTTTAAAAAAAAAATCGGCAGATCCCACGTTCCATGGGAATCGATGTCATGCGAAGCATGCGGAGGGAATGTGACTGTGGTGTAATTTTTTTGTTGAGCGAAACGTTACGAAATGACGCTAAAGATATGTACAAATGTTGTACGCACAGACATATGTTGAACAGTCGCATATGTTTTATATAACCAGTTGTTTACAGTTGCGTAACGATGCCAATAAGCAACATGAGTATTACCAATACCAGAAGCGGTAGGCTGATATGCAGCGCTTGTGCTTGCGAGGATGGTAGCCCTGGATAGGGGCTACGTAGACCAACTTCAGTGGATGGCGCTTAACTACTATTGACGTTACCCCCCGACGTGACACCTGTATCACAGGAAGTACATATGTAATGTTTATAAAATTAGATAGCCAGCCCTGCAACCACAATTGACGTTTCACCAACAATTACGTCTGGATAGGGTCTTTTTCCAAAGCAGTTCCGAGACCTGGCGTGGCTCTGTGGTAGAATACTTGGTTGCCATGCAGAATGCTTGGGTTCGATTCCTGCTGGGACCCTGATATTTATTCTCTGCATTCGTCGGATCAACGCTGCCGATGTCAGTTCTTTTTAACCATCTTACCCTCCCATACTAATTTTAGTCTACCCCAAGTTAAGGAGGCGATCACGAGAGAACCCAGACGTAGGCGGCTAGATAGATAGAAACACTCAAAATGCTTCAGTTCACTAAGAAAGGCTTCGCATTTAATATAACTCTTCACTTGAACTACAACCCTCAACTTTGTACCAGTCTCTCGAAGCGTTCATAGTATTTGCTGTTTAAACTTGCTTTTACTAATTATGACTCCAATTTTATTTTTTACATACCTTAATGCCCACTCCATCATATACAATCCATTCGATTCCTTTTATGTATGTATATATATATATTTTTTTAATGCGACGCATTTCTTAGCGAACTGCAGGCACTTTGAGCGTTTCTATCTATCTAGCCGCCTACATCTGGGTTCTCTCGTGATCGCCTCCTTAACTTGGGGTAGACTAAAATTAGTATGGGAGGGTAAAATGGTTTGATGGATATGTCTGGCTGGTCATGACATGAATAACGCGAAAATCCCGTAGCGTACGTCGTCAAACCCTTCCCTCCAGACACGTATGAGACTATTTTCCGTAAGACATGTGGGCGCCGCCATCTTGGGCTGTTAAGCCGATGTTTTTTTTTTTTGGTTTTGTACATCGCGACGTGAACGAATAAGGCCATGAAAGGTCGTAGACACCAACTCGACTGTTTTCATGCGTATGCGTCTACCGTAACACTGTTCGTTTAGTTGTTAAAGATACAAAACACAAAGGTTAACAGCCCAATATGGCGGCACTCAAACCCGTCAGTAAAATAGTCGCTGCGGTATGCGGGTATGCGGGTATGCGCCACAAGTGATTGACAGTTTATATCTACTTTAGGAACGGCGAGAACAGACATTGGTAATTTAAATGCGAGAGCGTTAGAAAAACTGTCATCGGCAGCGTTGACCCGACGAATGCAAAGAATAAATATCAGGGTTCCAGCAGGAATCAAACCCAAGCATTCTACATGGCAACCAAGTATTCTACCACAGAGCCACGCCAGCTCTCGGAACTGCTTTGGAAAAAGACTCTATGCAGGCGTAACGTTGGTGAAACGTGAATTGTGGTTGCAGTGGTGGCTATCTATATTTATAAACATTACATATGTACTCCTATGATACAGGCGTCACGTCGGGTTAAGGCCATCCACTGAAGTTGGTCTACGTAGCACTATCCAGGGCTGCCATCCTCGCAAGCATAAGCACTACATATCAGCTTACCGCTTCTGATGTTGATAATACCCATGATGATATTGACACCGTTACGCCTATCCAAACTACTGGTTATATAAAAAATATGCGACTGTTCAACATATGTCAGTGCGTAAAACATTCGCACATATCATTAGCGTCAGTTCGTAACGTTTCGCTCAAATAAATTACACCACAGTCACATTCCCTCCGCGTGCTTCGCATAACATCGATTACCATAGTACGCAGGATCTGCCGAAATTTTTTATCAAAGCTTTTGGGCCCGGCGCGGTGGACGAGTGGTTATGGGGCTCGACTGCTGACCCGCAGGTCGCTGGCCGCGGCGGCAGCATTTTCGATGGAGGCAGAAATGCTAGAGATCCGTGTACTTAGATTTAGGTGCACGTTAAAGAAGCCCAGGTGGTCAAAATTTCCGGAGCCTTCCACTACGGCGTCCCTCATAATCATGTCGCTGTTTTGGGACGTAAAAGCCTAACAGAAAATCAAAGTTTTCGGAGGACTCGCACCGTCGCTTGACAGCGTGGTCTTGAATAGCAGCGTGTCACTCGGTATTCGGGCCACTAAAAATGCGCAGCAGAGGCGATGTCTTGCTCAGAATGCATGATTGGGATATCATTCTTTGAAGAAAACACGTTTCTGCCGAATTCGGTGCGATGGATGTGTCGCTGACACAAGCAGTCTCTTTTTTAATGCAAAAAGCTTATTTCAATTCTCTGGCAGTTTGGTCTCTATTTTTTTTTTTTTAGAATCAAAACTTTCGCAGGACATGGCGCATATAAACATGATTTACAGTTCGCAGCAACACGCGTATTGTCATCTTTTTTTTTTTTTCAATACTGTTAGCGTGCTTTCTTTCTGTCAATAATACAACTTCTCGTTTGTCCAATATAGGACATGCCGAATCTCAGAGTGATTCAAATCAGTGTCTTTAACGTATGGTGTACCTTCTTCCGTAATCTTTTGTTTGGGTTTATAGTGCGAATTAGTTAACATTACCGGCTATATATCATGGTCTGCATCACACTTTTTTATACGGATCCCGAGGCGCTGTTGTATTGCTTTGTTGGCACCCAATCTTTATCTCGTGATGTAGAGTACAACCGTTCTCATAAAGACTCTAAATATAAAGGCGGCCCCCCGTGTAGATAGATTTAAGTGTACACACGCTAAAGAAAAAAAAAAGAAAGAAGAAAAAAAACAGAAAAAAAAAGAAACCACATGCTGTCAAAATTAATCCTGTATTCCCCACTACGGCGTGTCCAATAATCATACCGTAGTTCTGGCACATCAAACCCCAGATAATAATTATTAATTGTAATGACAACTAGACCTAGGACTACGTGTTTGAGCTGAAAAGCTTGTATTGTACATTAAAACTATTTGTTTGACTTTTTGTGCGACAAACGAAAGAAACGCCGTTAGTTACCTGTGGTGGGACAGGTAATCTAATGGCTCCTTTAACTTCGGGGTCTCATACTCGCGGCCCGCGGACCCTTCGCTAGCGGCCGCTGCGCCTGTGATGGTCTTCGTCCCCCCCCCCCCCCCTTTTTTTTTTTTCACAATAAGTTTGTTCATAAGTGACGTGGACGTGATTGGTCTCAATCATGGTTTTCTTGAGTTACCTATGCGGGCACCATGCTGTAAAGCATAACCGTGGAACAAAAGCTCTATATTTCAGAATCGGCGCCCAGGTTGCAGTCTGGAGATCGGTGTCCTACATGTTTCTCGAAACCTTGCATCAAATCCCCTTCAGAAGTGACCCATATATGACATATGGGAAATGCCTGCTGTGAAATGGCAACGTTAGCTGACATTTTGTTCAAATTATTCCACCTACAACCTCCCCCCCCCCCCCCCTCGCTCTTCACTGTTCCAACCCTCATGGGACCAAATTTCGCGACTGCGGCCCGCTAGGTGAGGTGAGTTTGAGACCCCTGGTTTGACTGCTAACGCTTTCGAATATTTTGCTGAAGCGATGTTTACAAGACGATGAGGTGTTCATATTAAATATCCCGCACGGAAAGAGCTTACAAGTTGTCCAAGTTAAGGATTATAATGAACTGTCATTTGAATAAAAAAAATACTTTTTCATTTGTTTGAAAATTATATTCGCATTTCTGCACCAATTAGGTAACGTGCGTGTGTTTAGTGGTAATATGAAAATTATGGCCGGAAATTCAGCAACTCTTCCATCGTATATATTAAGATAAAATAATTGCGTGTGCCCACAAGCACAACCACTATTTCTTTTTTTTCTTTTTGTCTATGTGCTTAAGTTTCGAGGCAGCTTGAATATGGCCATCGTCAGAGTTAGCTGCAATTAGCGGTTATAAATGATGCCGCGTAAGTGATTCGACTAGCCCGAACGCGGCTGTCATCCTCAGAAAAAAAGTGAGCAGAATTAATTCTTCGTATTATTCGCGAATTTTAAGATTTATTCTTCGCAAGTTGAGCTTTTGTGCTGTTTGCTGTGGTCCCGGATTTTCCAGAACTTGGCAGTGGGTATGCGCATGAAAGCACTTAGCAAGTTAGCAAAGAAAATGCTTTTAGTGGATTTCATTTATAATTTCATATTAGCAACGACGCTGCTGCGTTCCTCTCTGCTTAGAGAGCACAACCATAACTTTACTAAGCTGCTTGACTTTTCCCTAGTCTTGACTAAGTTCCCTTGCTGTTCAGATATTGCACTGTTTTTCTAGATTTTGTTCGGACACACTTTACGTTGCATCACATCCTAACAAATTGGAATGTTTGCCTGGGTATGACATCTGCTGTTTCCTGACATTAAGTTTCTGTCAATTAAGAAAGCACGAAGAAAACATGATGGATTAATGATGAGTGCCTACATCAGCATTACTGCATTTAAGAAAGGCTGTCTGTAGTTGACATTCAAGAATTTCCCCATGGGCGAAAGCTGCTGGAATTGAATCAACGTGTGGTCTGTCGTTGCATATAGAACGTCCGTACACTTTTGTTTAATCTGATAAAAAATGATATCTTAAAGTCATTAGTTCCAACATATTCCAAATTCATTGAACACGCATGAGGTTTTTTATTATATCGTGAAGGCTGAAGCACATAATTTTGTCGAGAACATCTGAGCATTATAAACAAGGACGCATAATTTAATAATTGCTTTCTGGGAAGTTGAAGTCGTCCATGACGATCAATTTGGTCTTTTACACGTAGGCTTCTAAATCTTCAATACACTTAGGCTTCTAAAGCATATCAATAGACAAAATAACAGAGGCAGAAATCTAAATTAACAATTTTGTAAGTAAGGCAGATTAAAGATAATGTTCAAATAGAATGGCAATGAAGTGTGTCGGGCACATTTGACAGGCTAATGTGCATAGAGGAATAGAAATATACTAATACATGTGTTGCGAGAACATTAACAATTATTCAGTAGGTCAAGTTCATTCGCTGCGTCATTGTCGAAATAATTATAAAGATCGAGTTTGCCTGTTCAAGACACACGGTAGTCATCTGGTACGAACAATATGGTATGTGGCCAGCGTTGAGGCACCGACTTCATGGAAGACACCCTTAACACCTAGAGTGCCTAGAGAATTTCTTCATCTCTTGGCACAAGACGGCCTCGAATTCATTGTCTGAGGAGTCATCATATGAGGTGTCGCAAAACTCTGTGTTGTCCTAGCCGCTACTAGAAACGTTGCTCCGTCTTCTTGAGATCTTTATGAACAAGATTGCGAACCGCACGAAGTCGCGAAGAGCTGTAAATCCATCCCTGAAAGACGGTAAGCGCCCTTTATAATGTGGTGACGAAAATTCGTATATTGTCTTTTAGCTGATAGAAAATTGACAAAAGAATAACTTTTTGCAAAACAAAAGTACCAAACTAAAAAAAAAAAGGGGGGGGGGGGGGGCGTTGATTTCATTAGGGCGACGTCGTTATTTTCAACTCCTCCGCACTGAATGCACCAAATGCGTAGTCCGAGGTGCGAGTCAGGCGACAAGCGCGAAGGCATACTAGATGGCGACATTTAGAAACAAAGCTTTCTTCTAGAAAAAAAAAAACAAAAACAAAAAAAAAAACGTCATGGAAAATGTCATGAAACCGGGAGACATATTGCCTGGTAGCGAACAAATTCACGAAACTCTATAGAAACGGCCATGTTAGTTCACTTACAAAATGAGTGAACCACTCTGCCTTCTGCTTGGTATGCATAGTGTACTGACGTGTAAGAGGTTATTCTCGAGATAAGCATTCTGTTCAAATCAAGTTCGTATAATAGATCATTCTGACGAAGCAAAGAGATAAGGAGTTTGGTTGTTGGTGCACGACATGGCCAAGTAAAGAGAGTTTTAACAGTGTGTTTTGCACAGAATTCAATATGAGCGGTATTAATTACTTTTCTCCTCTCTTTCTCTTTTTGCGAAGAACAGCGGAGCGAAATCCGCTAGCTCCAACATTATCCTGGCACCTGTGGACAACGTTAACTATTTTTTATGCTGTCCCCTTCTACAATTTGCTTGTCTTTCAGTGAACTGTAATGCTCGACCTCTTGGAATCCAGGTCAGCAGCTTCTTTAAAACTATTAGTTATTCAATAAATTAATTTCAGTCATATTGTGGTGAGTTCTGGTGTAAAAAATTAGCAGTTACTTTAAAGTACTTAAAAGCTCGAACCGTGTTAGCTCGACGCATTAGCTTCGTTCCATAGCGTCATATATTTACACTCCGGAACACAACCAATGCGTTGTTTAAGTGGTTCATAATATAAATACCGGACTTGTCGTTTTACAGCGGTAATATTTTCGACTGCGCCGAAGCTTTTCTCTGCCCGCACATTCGGTATCCCCTCGCAACTTTCGTCGTCGTAGACTGTTTCTACTGGTGCTATTGTCGTTTTCACCATATAGCCACTTTAATTTGTAAAGTTTAATAATAATAGATGGGATTTAACACCCCAAAAGTTTGTTAAACTTTGTTGACAGTATGAACAATGTCAGGAGTATCGCTAAAAGATAAACGGGGAGGTAAAAGGAGCAGCTGCTAACTCAGTAGCTGAGTCTAAGTAAAGAAGCATCGCTGGGATCTGCCGCTTTTGTTCATGTCGCCAAATAACCTGATTCAGTACAAATATAAAATGCCAATTTTTTTTGCACAATGTGTAATGTGAAATTGTAAGCGAGGAGGTGCAGTCGGTTTTTTCTTTTTTTTTTTTTAGCTAACAACATGCGCAACACGAAAAGTCTATTTTCCCACTAGTAGTTCTGTTTACAACATCGTAAAAAAGCAAACAGAAGGGTTTCATACCAACCCAAGCACTTTTTTGACACTCGCTTCGAATCGTATCAAGTTTCAGTGCTTATAGTGTGTTGGCGCTCATAAAATGTTCTCTTGCGACCAGGTACGAAAAACGGCGTTTGCGTCAAAGCACGAGACATTTCCGAATGCGCAAGAAAAAAAAAAGTTAACGCGCGAAGGATATGTTACATTTCTCTCATTGCAACATCCACGATTTTTTTTTCCTTTACTTTCACAAGCTCTTCTTGTGTTTGAAGAATTCCGCTGACAAAGACAGCGTCCAAAACTCGTCTCGCTTCCCTTATTTGCTCCGTGGTAACTCGTTCTTCTTCTTGTTCTCATTTTTGTTCCAGGCTCTCGCTTGTTCTTTTCTCTCTAGCGTGCCAAATAGGGGGCATCTCGAGTATTCGAGTTCAATATAGCTTTCGGGGACTCGCGCCCCTCCTTTGCTCGAGACGGCGGCACCCTCCTTCGGCACGTAATACGCTTTACTTTTCTACCTCGTTCGCCTCCCAGTTTAGGGGATTGCTCCCTCTCGCGTTTATTTAGTTTTTTCTTCGCAGTTTCGCAAAAGACGCGTCCCTCTCTTTATGCACCTCCCGCGGCAGCGTCGGACGCCTGCGCTCGCGCCTCTTCTGGCATGCAACAGCAGCCGCGGCCGTGTCAGATGGCCGGGAAACTCGGGTGGCGGCGATGGCAAGCAAGCGAGACATGGCCGCGCACAACAAGGGGCAATACGTAGCGCCAAGAAAACGGCGGTGCCGACGAGGCGAATGCCGGCAAAAGTGTGAAAGGGACCCTACCGGCGGGTGCGCTTGGGGGGCGGCGAGCTGATATTAACGGCCAAGTGAGGCACCGAGGTCTCCCCTCGCGGAGCCTGCCGTCTACAAAGGATGTCCACACACTCCTCAATCCGACTCACGGGGAGCGTGTATCTTGGACTCCGGCGGCGGAGAGAGCACGAAGCAAAAATATGAAAAAAAAGAGGGGGGAGGAAGGGGAGAGAAATAAGGGACAGAAAAGTACGTGCCTCCCGGGGTGGAAGAAGAAAAGGCGATGAGTCGGCCGGGCCTGCTCCCGGAAGCCAATATCGCAACACAGGCCGCGAATCAGAATGAGAGGCGCAAAGTAGCAGCAGCAGCGCGGGGAGCCTGTACCCTGGGTCCGGGCACCGGAGCGCGCGCGCTGTCGGATCCATCAGGAATTGGATCGCTTCCAAGCGAGGCGTCGCCGATGTCCTCGTTCGTCGCCAGATTCCAACAAAGGACGCTCGAACGGCCGCTGCTTGGCGCGAGGATTTAAAAAAAAAAAAAAAAAATGAAGGCGCGCGCACACTCGTGGGTCCCGCGGAGGAGGAGTGGGCGCACATATTAATCCCCGCGCGCGCCGTTTCTCGCTACACCCGTGTCTCGCGTTTGATTCCCCGCTTTTTTAGTCGCGATGCACACGCGCCTCCTGGTTCGCGGACGAGCCGCGAAATTAATAGAGGCCCCTGTGGCAGAACGTCTTCGCGCGCTCCTTCAACGGTGTATGTGGAGGGCAAATGCCGAGGCGGCCTTTCGACGCTCGAGCACGTCTCACGCATCCAACGCTGCCGCACGAGTGAACCGAAGAGAGCCGCATCGACCACGCGTGGGCGAAGAACACTTTTCCAAGTTTCTGCTGCCGACGGCGTTTGTGCTATAGGGCGTCGCACAGGCTGCAAACTATCGCAATCACGACTCGGCTGGCTTCTCGTCTGTAGAAAAAAAAAATGACGTCTAATCAGTCAAAAAGGAGCCCAAGCGTCGGAATGTTGTATCATTCTTGCTTCCACATATTAAAAAACTTAGGTTTGTCGTCGGCGCTGTTCTGCGCGCCACTATATAGGAGTTGAACTTTGTGGGCTACCCTTGCGAAACGCCACAAAGGTTTCCTTTCTCATTAGAGCATGAGTATTGACTCAAGTGTGTAGGTGGCGCCTTCTCATTCTTTTCTATCCTCGCTCCTCTGCGCTGTTTTCATTGTCGCTTGCCATTCCATCTTTTCAACACTTTTCCTTTGCTGAACGACGTGTTGCCGGCTATATTAAATTTTCTTTAGGAGAACGTGACTGGCCTCCGTTGAGAAATCGCATTAGTTAAAACCTAGGCCGGCCTACATTTATGGGCTAATTGTAAAACACTGTTAGATTTTTGAAGTTTATTGGACGAAAGTTTATTGGAGCTGTTGGACGAAAAGGCGTAAGAATTTGACATCAAATAATAAACGCTCACACCGGTGCGGGTTATAAATGTGCATTTAAGTATGCTTATAATATTCACCAAGTAACTTTTTTTCTTCACCACGCAGGAAGTCGACATGTGTCGGAATAGAGTATAGGGGGATGCAGCATAGGCCACATGACACAATGTATTAAGTTACAGGATGTAGCCGTGGTGAATGTCGTCTAAATGGAGTATAGTAATTTTCCCAGACGTTTAATACTTTTCTACTAGGTGCGACGGTTCATAAAATATCAATGTATGTACTCAATTTATGTACAAGCCTTAGAAGTATATCTCATTTAAAACTCACAATCAGAGACAATGATCGCTCTTTTATCAACGAGGTCGCTTGCCATGACGGTCACCAAGTAGTGCGTATAAAATTGGCCGGGAGATACGGTGTGAACGTGTATTATCCACCCTCTAATATGTCATATGCTTTAGAAGACACATAGGGCTCATTTCATTCATCTGGGCTTAAATATTGTGTAAGACCATGGTAACTTGTTTTACGAAATGATTTTTGCGTGTGAGTATACTTCACGATTGGAGCCGAATGGAGCTGAATATGTCCCACACGACTCTCATGTATCAATACAAACACTATAGTAGATAAGTGTAACAGGAAAGCCATCGAGTTTTGTTGGTCCGTTGAGTTTAGCAAGGTTTTCAAATCTGTATAAGCTCGCGTTATCTGAGAGAAGCGAGAGATAACGCGATTCGTTCGCTCGCTTCTGTTTGCTCTGTTCATCGCGCCAGTGTTCGTGGCCACTGAGCGGCGAAATATGTTCGTGTTTGCCTATGCGCACATGACGCTTGTTGATTTGTGCGTGTTGTGTTCTCGTTGATTTCAACTATAGCGCGAATGTCGCATATAGGTGTAGGCGCAAATGCTAGAAGTCCGTGTACTGGTTGATTTGAGTGCGTGTTAAAAAACCTTACTATGTGGTCGAAATTATCTGGAGCCTTCCATTACGGCGTCTCTCACAGCCTGAGTCACTTTGGGACGTTAAACCTCACAAATAAACAAACCGTTATTTTTAGCAGAGGTCACTATATAAACTTACTAAATGTGCCGTTACGATTTTTTGTTAAAGAAGTAGCTTCAGCTTCCGAAGGGTGTTTAGGTGTATATGCAACATCGTATTACAAATATCGGGCTCCACGTCTGATAAAAAGGCAGTCTATTAAAATTACTTTAAACACAGCTTCATTATTATTAAGGTCAATATTTCACTGCTGCAGCCCAATGCTTCATTTGGCATTTCCCACGTTCTTGCACGTCAAATCAGCCACTTTCGCGCTATTAAAATGCTACATTAATTGTGGGCCAATAACTAAGCAGGACGTCTTGGTACCCATCGTAAAATATGCTTCCACGTGAGATTCCATCCAACTCTGGGCTACGTTTCCCCTCCTCACAACATGTAAGCATTAGCCCTCGATATCTGCACTATTCATCAAAACGGAATCCCTGTTCTACGCGACAGCCTTGAACAAATGGGATTACACGGTGATAGGCCATAATTTGCCTGTGATCGCCATTCGGTCATGCATACATAGCGTCTTGAAAAGGAAGCACCCATGTGTCTGTTGTCCCTCTGGATTTCATAAACGCTGCTGACGGTTGAATGAGCCACTGCTCGCCTCACGCCCCGCACGTCGTCCCTTTCCAGGTAACACTCCGCGTGCTGAAGTCCATAGATGGCCGACTATCAACGCACACCGCGTGGCAGGGTGCACAATCTCGGCGCCACTCGCTTGTCCGCCGGGTGAAGGCGGCTGGACGGATCGGCCCGCAAGCGCCTAGCTCCTCCGCCGCGTGCGTCACGCGGGAGCTGCCTAATGAAGCGCGCTCTTTACGGTCCACTAATGGAGGCTCGCCGGGCGCTACGCGCCGCTGCCGACGGACCCACAGTCCGCGGACGGCCGCCATAAATAATGCAGATTGATACGGGACGCGCCGTTCGGCAGCTGCGCTGGTCCCGAGCCCAACATGGCCGATGAGGCTTCCCTGTGCGGGGACGAAGGATTCGGTACTGCGCTGGCGGCCCGCGAAGGCGTCCACCCGCCCTCTCGTAGCGCGCGCCACGGCATGGGAGAGGGGCATGTGCATCTTGCCGGGCCGCTTACGAAGCAGCAGCAAAAGATTCCAGGAAAAGGGCTTTGCTGCGTTCCACACGTTCGTGTCCTTCGAGAAGTAAGCGCTGAAGTATATTCGAGGGAGTTCCGGAATTCTAAGCGATTCATCTCTTCGATCTCTTTTTCTCGCCCCTCGGTGCATTTGAGTAAAAGCATCTTGGAAGATGGATGCTTACTCGAACCCACACTTCGAGCGCTGGCCGACAGAAACCATCGCGAAGTGTTCAGGAGCACGAACCTCCAGAGGGATATGGGCGTCCATGCCATTGTGAGCGAAGGTCCGAAGCTTGTTGCTATCATTTTACACGCGATGGCCATGCATGTATACATGCGGGAGAGGCACCACTTCGGAAAAGTGCTCCACACCTAGCAGACGCTTAGAGGATGACTATTTATATAAATGCAGATAAATATGTGGTGGTGAAAGGAATTTGGACTACTATGCTTGAAATCAGAGGCGCTGTCGAGGTTCGAAGTTAAGCAATGGTCAGTGGACTGAGGCACGGCGGTTTTCAACACTGGAAATAAATTTTGATATGTAAGAAATGCCTTTCAGGTTTGCTTTGGCTTATTTTACTATTTTTGGCTCACTGTTAAACAAGACATAGGACAGAAGAACGACACAGACACAGCGCTTACTTCCAACATCTGATGTATTTCTGATAGCGTTACAGCAAAAAATAGGCTGAAAAACAGCGTACGCAGGTGCATTTGTAAGGAACAAAATATGGAAACAGCAAGGATTTACAAACACGTGTGCATCTTGAGTAACAGATAATTGACAATGGATTTTAGATGACATGACAGCCTGCGGGATGATGAGGTCTGAAGCTATGGCATTGCTTTTCACGCATTCCGCAAGCGTTTACCAGCGATTACGTGTGATTACGTGTGGGGACGATTACGTGTGGGGACGCGCATGCGTAATGGGTGGGGGGGTGTAAACGCCGCGGAAGGGATGCCTAGAGGAGAGAGAGGGGGGAGGGGATGCGCATGCGCAGTGGGGGGTGTGGACGCCGCGGGACCGGATGCCTAGAGGAGAGAGGGGGGAGTGTAGGAGAGGAGGTGTGTGGAGAGGGTTCGCGCATGCGCAGTAAAGGTGGTCACGCCGCACACCACCGGATTGAACTCCGCTATAAGATGCTTCGCATCTAAAATGAAGAAGGCAACACTTAGCCCAACAAATGGCTGCGAAGCGACGACGGCGAGCAGAAGACCCCGAGTATGTACAACGAGAGAATACTAGGGTTTCAGCGCGAGTTTCTTTCTCTTGAGCTTTGGACATCTGTGTCGTGTCTGTGACTTTCTGTGGTTTAACTCGAACCTCTCTGCGCTGAGAATCAACGTAGAAGCAACCTAGCATCACCTAGCTAAAGACTAGCAACGACCTAGAAGCAACGTAGAACCTGCATCACCTAGCTAAGGCTTACAAACAACCTAGTAGCAACCAGATTAGTCTTCAGAATCGTCCAGTTTCGCTGTTTCAAGCCTTGCGCGGCTTAGTGCAAGCTTCGCCAATTTTTTTTCATACGCTCACAGTTGTTTCCGCATGAATCCGCGGAGGCGCGTCGTGCTCGACTTCATCGACGCCGCGCACTTTGCCGGCACACCTCTACCAACGCCATTAGAGCCACGACTAAGACTACGTATCTTCTGCTGCTTCGCAGATTGCTTGTGCTCTCTGTCTTTCTTTCGCCCTTCCCCTTAAGTGGCCCGGTTGTGTTGTCTTCGCGTGAGAGACAGTTACTGCTCTACTTCCGCCCTATTTCCTCATCTTCTCTACAAGAATCTCTGTGAGGAATTTTTTCCGCACAGCGCGTTTCGCGGTAAGGCTGTCCGAGGGCTCCTACACCGTGGACACCCAAGGCTTTTTCGCCGTAAAATCACGCACACAAGGAACATCGTCCGCATTCGTCGTCGACGGGCTCTCGCAGGTCTTCTCGACCGTCCGTAAAGGCTTTGTGCCGCTTGAACATTCTCGATCTGCAAATTGAGTTATTGCTGCATGCCTTCTTGATCACATAACATCTTGAGCGAAGGTAAAGAGCAAGCGGAAGCGCTCGCAGATGCCTTTAAAGGAGTACTGACACGAATTTTAAATATATTCGGGTTGTTACTCTAAATAAAAGCGCGGGTGTCGAGAACCGTAAAAAGAGTGTCGGGGTGCTTGGAAATGCATTGAATATATTGTTATTACCGCTACCTTAAAACAGCAATTTCGGTTTCGGTATCGAGAGGGTGGCTTCGCAGTGACGTGTCAAGAGAGGTCTGTCGTCACGGGAAGACTGCAACTCGCGATATACTAGCAACATCTGCCTGTTTGCTGTCAGTCGCACGTGGTTAACGTAAACAACGATGAGTAAATTGTCGTCCAGAGACTCTGACAGTGATTTCCGCGATTTAGGCTGCATGCAGGACGCAAATTTCGCAAACCCAGTGAACTGAGTTGACTTGTCGTGATGATGTCGATTGCGGTGGGGCTGGCTTGCAGATGCTGGGCAACGAACTTTAAAATCAAAGTAAAATATTTTGTACGCGTTGTCTGGCTCCGGTGTGTGGAGAACGATGACAGTGCACACCATGGAAACGAAAGATGTCCCTTTTCGGGGTGCCTCAAAATCGTGTCAGTACTTCTTTAACTGCGTCCTTTGCGCATCAATCCACGAATAGCGTAGATCAAATCAACACAGCTTCGACAGATGATGAAACTTTAACAGGAAACGGAAACCCCGATTGGCTTTTTTCGCTCCAACTAGTTGTCCAGAAGCTTTTCTTATCTGAACTCAATGAAAAATAGCAAAGTCCATAAAGATGCTGATGGAATTCAAATAGTTCCAGCAAAATATGTTCTTGACATTATAACCCCAGTCCGTCACTCAAATTTATATTTTTTTCTTTCTTTGTTCCGTTCTTTCTCTCTGTCTTTCCCTTTTCGTTTCTTTCTTTGTTTTCCTCTCTCTCTATCTCTCTCTTTTTCTTGTGTAGTCATTCTCTCGTTTCCTATCCAATTCTCTCTTTCTTCCCTTTTTTTTATATCTACGTCTCTCTTTCTCTTTCTTTCTATCCCTCTCTTTCTTTTGTACTCGTTGTCCCGTACGTCCTCCTTCCCCTCATCGTCACTTCCCTTTCCCTCCCTATTGCTATACTATACAAAGTTATACAAGGGTAGGCTCTGCTAGCGCGTCTATATAGCCGAGTGGTTACGACACTTGCCTTCGGATCGTGGGTACGGGGGTTGGAATCTCACTTCGGCAAGAAATTTTTTAGATGCGAAGCATCTTATAGCGGGGGCATGTCCCGCGGCGTTGTCGGCGTCCGCACTCACACTGCGCATGCGCAACTCTCCTCCTTCCCTCTCTCCAACAGCTGCGCGTTACTCTCTCCACTTCTCTCCTACCACCTGCTTGCGCCTTCTCCTGCGTTCTCGCTTCTGCTCTCGCGGCGCATGCGCTACTCTCCTCCTCTAGTCTCCTCTCCTTCAAGTGTGAATATAAGGCGGGTAGAGCGCGAACACTCTCCACACACCTCCTCTCCTACGCTCCCCCCCTCTCTCTCCTCTAGGCATCCCTCCCCAGCGGCGACCACACCCCCAGTGCGCATGCGCGTCCCATCCCGTTGCCCTCCTCTCCTACCCTCCCCCCTCTCTCCTCTTGGCATCCCTCCCGCGGTGTTTACACCCCCCATTGCGCATGCACGTCCCCTCCCCCCTCTCTCCTCTCCTACGCTCCTCCCTTTCTCTCGCCTCGCAACGCCGACGCAGGCAGCGTCTGCTAGCGAGTTTCTTGATTGAAAAAACCGACTGCTCGCGCTGCACAACCGTTCAACGCCGACGCAGGCAGCGTCTGCTAGCGAGTTTCTTGATTGAAAAAACCAACTGCTCGCGCTGCACAACCGTTCACTGGCCACCCCGTATATTGGCCTCGAGGAGTTACGGAGTCGCCCTCTATCGGACGCGCCTCGATTGCGTGCTTGGCAGGATACCGCCGCGCGCTCCCCATAGGATTTGCTGTCGGCGTTCTACAAAACACCTCGCGGAAGCGCTCCAGGACATTTCTGTGCATACTGTCGAAGCGAAAATACGTTCTTTACTGAGAAAATAATAATTTTCGACGAACAGAAAGCACAACATAGTTTACAGTCGCTGTCTCTTTGCAGAAAACGGAGCGCCCGCTTCACGCGATCACCGCGATGGAGACCCCTGAACCGGCTTCTTGCGTGAAATGTAGAGAGTAGCGGAGCGCAAACTATGTGAAATATGTTGTTAAAGTAGACTGCATGTATAACCAAATGGAGCATAACAGAAAGAAGCGTCAAGCCGGTGATCGCACAGGTTCGCGGCGACCGACGGAGCTTTTGCATGCATGAGCGTCTGCATGTATGTTCGTACTGATGGTTGCGCTTTCGCTACGAGCGTGTTTTGGCGCCATGTCGTGAACTTTAGGCCACAAAATATGAAAATTTGTGAGTACGCAAACAACTATTGTTGCGAGGACGCTATCAGAGCAGTTCAAGAAGAATTTTGTTACAACTACGACTTCAGCTCGCCTATGGCAACTTGTGATGTCTCGTGCCGACGATTCAACGTTTTTTTTTTTTTTTGTTCGGTCGAAATTCGTGTATGTTTCAATGTCATTTGACATGTTGCCTCGCGCTGCATATTGATCATTCTTGTAAGCGAGCAATTGCCGCTGCTTCTGTTATTTCAGAGTGTTCGTTTCGTTTGGTTATTACACAAAGCATGAGAAAAAATGCGATGACCTTTTTTAATATACTCCTTAATTATTGTGCATTCCACTGAACTTGCCGCTCTCGACAAATTCATAGAGCAAAGCTTCACCACTTCGATATTGCTGGTGGAAGGAGAAGTGGTCTACGCCAAGGAAACGAAAGAAGATACGTTCGCCGGATTTGTTCTGCAAACGTCGGCTGTGAACCCATGTGAACTTCAATTAGCGGTGAAAGAAAGAGAAGTTATTGCAGAAACCTGCAGCTGCAAAGCAGGGTAACATCAACACGTAAAGAGTGAAATGCAAAATAATAACGCCCAGCATTATTTGGTCAGTTGCCCAGCAATTATGTCAGTATGTCGTGTCCGAACAGCATAAATAAGTAAGGCTCCGAAGAAAATGCATGGGGTTAGAGAGGCCAACCTTGAGTTTGAGAGTGGCACAAATAAATTTGGGCTTTTCAGCACGTAGTATTTGCGTCATGACAATGCACGATTGACAGAAAGATTGTTATTGCCAACATAAATGCAGCACACATCAACCGCAGCGTTTGACTCGCTCGCTATGCTTCCACCAGCAAACGCTGTGCATAGCTTATGAAGGCGAAAGCCTTCGATACTTCATCAAACGGGAAGATTGACCGATGGCGTCCTACGTCGGCGGCGTCAGCACGAGTAATGCAAAAAAATCACCATCACGTGATCACGTCATCATATCACGTCATCATGACGTCACAGATTGCCCAAATTTGTGACGTCGTTATGACGTCGTCATGAAGCCTCATAACGTGATGTCACATGATAACGTGTTGCCACGACATAGTAGCTTTGCACAGCCTCCGTGATCGGTGAGTCGATCACGGAGGCAGTGCAAAACCACGTTAGGTGCAGAAAGTTTTTGGAGACGGGGTGGAGAAAATCAATACATCGACTGACAAGAAGGAGAAGAAGGTGGCTTCCGCCTTCCGGTCATCTTAAAGGAATGCATAAGGAACCCTGTGATTTTTTAAGTCCAACGTAGCTAAACAATGGCTCAGGTATCTGCAGCCCATATTGCAGACGCTGAGCACGGGGCCGACGATCAAGAGGTCGCACGGGAACGTTCTGTGATGGTATCGCACGAGGTAAAAGGCAGCGCATTTTCTATCCTACGGGAGATAAGCACCGTTAGCCTACGGGGAGCGCGCGCGAACGATCGTCTCAGTGCGCGCTTTCTGCTACTCAACATCACAGCACCGACGCCGTAGCGAAGGTCGTCGTCGCGGAAGTGCTTGTTGTACACACGACTCGTAGTCGATGGCTGCTTGCCGGTTCTTAGCTCTACAACCCACTTTTCCCGCAGTTTCTTATCTCACGGGCACCGGTGCACCGTGCAGGCTTACACCGGACTCGATCTGTTGCGTACGTCCGGCACTGCGGCACCGAGCAGCATATTCATCGCTTTCGGATGCAGTCACTCGTATCACAGTGGGTTAAGTTGTGTTCAAAATGCGAGCAAACCTCCGCATTCGAACAGACCGCAGCGCAGGTGGGGCTTGAAACTCTTTTACAAAGCACGCGGCAGCGCTCCACAAGCAGCCGACGCGGCCGCTGAGACCGCGTGGTCCTGCCAAGCACGTCACGCTGACGGTGGCGCCGGCGTTTCCAGTGGTGGCCCTCGAGGCCAATATAGGCACTGGATCTTGACCTGCAAGGTAGTGCCGGTGGGAGATTTCTCCTTGTGCGTTGTTGAACAATGAAAATTCGCTGCGCGCGCGTTAACTAAAAGTGGACTGCGGGTATCTGTGTCCAGTCGGAGTCTTCTGTCTCTCATTGCCCATTAGCAGCGATTGGCATGTTCCAGTAGGAAACACCGGTTCCATCACTGCGTGATTACGCCTCCCCAGGTTTCTCTCCTGCGCAACGCCGCGATGAGCGCCAGCGTCAACGCCGCCGCCAGTGTAAGCGTTAGCGCCTGCTGCTTCGCATCTACACATGGTTCCCTTTAGCGGGAGATGGTGTAATTTTTTTCGCCAAGAACTTGTCTCTTTCTGTTTCCTGCTCAAGATGATGATAATCACGACGCACGACTAACCTCGAGCATAACAGCCCTGCTGTAAAATATTGGCTAACTAGCATTCTATTGTTTCACTGTGTCTCACACGTCAGAATTAAGATATTGAAGCAAATTAGGAATGAAGTTATTCAGCTTCCACGCTTTCATCGCGTCTAATCATGTCTTTTTTGTTTTACTCTATTAATTTACCCTCTCCTCGTGTTATCGACCCACGGTGCAAACACCTCCTGCCAGAGCATTTACCGAAAAGTTCGGCCAGAGGCCAGGGGCGTAGCCAGAAATTTTTTTCGGGGGGGGGGGGGGGGGCACCTGCTTGATTTCGCGGAGGGCACCTCCTTGAAATGGCCATTTTTCGCTATGTATGCCATGGCGAAAAAAAAAATTTAGGGGGGGGGGGGGGGGGCACGTGCCCGGTGTGCCACCCCCTGGCTACGCCACTGCCAGAGGCCAGAGGTGGCAGATAAACTGGTGGCGCCGTCTGGTGGGGCCGTCTGGTGGCTCGAGCTGCTCCCTCCAAAACAATAAACCGGTATATCAATGTCTTTAAAATGCTACAAAAGAAAAACAAACAAACAGAACACCTGAGTCACTTTTCAACATTCGATATCACACGTTATTCTTGTTGCAATAAAATCAAAGAGATTTGTCGGAAATCAAGTCGGAAATTGTCGAACTTTGCTGATCAGCACAGACATAAAATCCAAATTTGACGACGTGACCAAGTACGTGATGCTAGCCCTTTCAGCCCTGGATTTTTTATTTAGATCGGATACTTTATTTGTGCGTGTTTTCATAATATTTAGGAGCTCAGAAGACCACAACCAAAAAATTGAGGCAGTGGTGCAATTATTTATGGATTAATTAACGTGGCATCAAATTAGGTCATCAGGGCTCAGTGCTTGTGAAATAAAAAAACATGGCTTCTTTATTCGTGCTACTGACTAGAGCAGACAAAATGTGAATTAACGTCATACTTTCCAGTGTGATACTCATTGAAACAGCTTCGCTACGTCGTCCCGAAAATGGCGCTTACCCGCCTGAGCTTCCGCGCCTCGGCTTCACCCAAGACTTTGGTCAAGCTTCTTCTTCTTTGTGCCCCCCAGCTTCGCAAGCATGCCACAATATTGATGTCAATCGCCGTGGGGATGATTGAAGAAGTATTCCCCCAAGAATGAGCAGTTTTGGTTTCATTTCTGAGGTGCTAGGGGAAATCTTGTGTGGTGGTGTCAATTGACACCGCCAGGGCCGAAAGGGCTAGGATTGGTGAAGGCGCCTTGGTGAACTCGCGGAAGCTTTTGATATTCCGGAATGCAGGCGCCGCATCGTGACAGAGTAGGTGGCGTAGTCGCTTGCCTGGACCGAATGCGTCCCTACAAAAGCTCAAGCTCCTGCCTTGAGGCTCGTCACCTTTGGTTGAAAACTGCTGCAGCTTCGTAAGCACAATACGTCACCTGAGTTGTGATTATGTTTGTGCCAAATAACAATAGCTGTATTCTTCCACGCTGTGTACTGATGCGTTAGATACCGTGCTGTTTGTCCATGTTTACTGGCAATATCGGTGAGGTAACACGTCATGAGGCGTGAGTTCATTCTACTCGGACATCGGACGCGTTATTCGAAGGTCGCAGGCTCGGTCCCTGCCAGCGGCAAGTAATCTTTTCGTCCACTTTTCTTTCTTCACATTTTCATTACATTTGCTACTAAAAACATCTCCTATACCTTCTTTGGCATTATTGTATGTTAGTTCTCATTAATATTGTGCCTTTTTTGTGGCGTTCGTTAAAAACCTGAGACGATTAAAGTTAATCCGCAGTCCACTGCTATGGCGTCTCCTATAATCATGTCATTGTTCTGGCATGTAAAACCCCCAAATTTATATACTATAATTATCGACGTGTCGCTGTACGCATCTCCATATTTTCTTGATTCTATGACGGTTGTTAGAAGCTCGAAACTGTAGTTAAATGTATCCATTTGTCCATTCGCACTTTACGTTACTTCGACGGCGGCAAGTCGTCAGTGAAAATAGTCGATATCGTACCCGGCAGGCCGCTCCTTCGCCAGCAGTTTGTATTTTTTCCTCCTCAAATATCAAAGGAAAGAAAACGATACTCACCACCATCACCGCATTGCTGAGGTTGCAGACAACATCTAGCTTACATTGACATCAGCGTGGCCGCCATCTTAAGGTACTAGAGCGTGTCGAGAGGTTGCGTAAGCCAGAAACGTGACGGAACGACAACACGCGCGTTTCGCGCCAAGGCACAAATCGGTAAGAGCGATAATCCTCTGAAAAGCTCACACTGTGCGCCGTGCGTTTCTCGACACAGTTGATCGCTTGGTTTGCCGCCGCTGCACCTGAATGACGTAACAGGCAAAAATACAACACCCTGATTGCGATTCCTTCATTTCAAAGTGTAATGTAGCGGTAGGAATGAGTGATATATCATTTAATATAACAAAAACAATTAACCAAAGGAGATGTTCAGAAATTGTGCCCTACAGGGCATGGATGGACAGGTGGACGAGGACGTGTAAGGATGCGACACTGTTACAAAAGCAAGAGGCGATCGATGATGGGGTAGCGAAAGTATCCAAAAAGCTATGCAGTACACAGAGGTTGTGTCGGCCGTTCCAGCTTTTGGAACGGTCGTCATCGTTACTATATAGGCGCCGGAAAGAGCCGCCCCACTGACGGGTCAAGGGGTAATTCTATGCTTTCTTGAAGTTGCAGCACGTAACGCTCGCGGGAGCCTTCCAGCAGTGCACAGTCGTTTATTCCGAGGAGAGGACAAAGTGTGTCAGAGCGCAGCCGATCTGTTTCAAGTGCCTCCGTTTTGGAGCTTATGCCCTGCCACTGTTGTTGCGCAGCCTCGACTTTCATTGTTGGGGCGCGATGCGGCGCGCGCCTGGGGAGTCCAGCGTCCCGACGGGCTTCCCCGGAGACCGGCTGCTACGGGCGCCAGGAAGCCCGAGCGCTCAGGGAAATCAAACGTCCCGCGCCCCGCATGATTTCGACGAGCGGGGTCCATCTGCACTTCCTCAAGTGCTTCATGCGCGCGCTTCCTACGCGCGCAACGCTTCCCCTGGACGAGAGAGGAAAAGAAAAGAAACGGGAGCGGCGGAAAGATTGGCTTCGTTTGATGCGCCTGTTTGCTTTACATCAGCGCAACTAGCTTTCCAGGACGTGATCCTTTGTCTATCGTGCACTCACTCGTCCGGCCGGATTCTTGATACGGTTTCAAATCGACGATTTTTCCCATTCTTTTCTGCCGTCGCCCAAATGTTGGATTTACTTAAGGCAATCTGATTTGTTCCCGATGGGGTATAAGTTATCTGTCGCCGCGCAATGGCTCTGTGTAGTTTCCTTTTCTGTTGTCACGTTCGTGGTTCCGCAGCGCCGAGCGCTTGTGCTTCTTTGTCGTCGTGGAAAGCGTGTATCTTTGGAAAGTGGTTCGACGATAGACGACCCTCGTTCTTTTTTTTTTCGTTTTGTTCTTAATGCTGGTTCTACACTTTATCAGGGGCGCAGGAAAAGAAGCTGACAACCGAGGTGGAAGAGCAAATTAAGTACTTCTATTGTGAGAGAGAGTGAGAAAGGACTTAAGTGTTGTACGACAGTGCGATTCACTGCAGTAAATATGTGGTTGTCTGCACTTACACCGAAGGAAGTAGAAGGCGTAGAAAATATAGGGAGAAATGAACATAGTTGTTGTGGTAACTGTCAACGAATGTGTGCGCGGTGAGGTCCCTTAACAATGTATGCAATGTCTTGCGTAATCACGGCGCTTTCTGAGAAGTTTTTTTACGCACTCGAGACGTCGTGAAGGTCCAACAATTTCGTTTTCGTCACTGTCAGACAGTATATATATATGTAAAGGCACGGTTCTTACATATGTTGTCTCAGAAAAGGCGCGCAGTCATCACTGCACACCTCATCGTCATCTCTCCGCTACCCATAAGACGTAAAACAAGCGTTCGTTAGTGGTATTTCAAGCCATAGGCGGCTCCAGAGTCACTGCCTTCTAAACCGCAACGGAGATAGAGGTGGAGATAAGAGAATAAAGAGTCATTCCATGCCAAACATTCCAGCCATTTTGGCGACCATCTCAAACGCATTCCAAAAAATTCATGCTAATTTCTTGCTTTGAAAAAAGTGAACTACTGGAATATTTCGGAGAGAAAAAAAATTTTTTTTTGGTCACGTGGAAGTCTTCCGAATTTTGCAGAATGTTGTCTGAGTGTTGTTTTTCATAAAATTTATTCTGAGAGTACCATTTCTCGGTTTCAATACTACATTTGATTGACATTATAAGCAAAAGCTTTTCTGAAAGGTGCTCGATGTTCTGTATTACTGCAATTTTTCTGGCCGCATGCACCTCCAGGACTTTCGGCCAAGTGTTCTAAGTTAGCATTTTCTCCAGGTTAATAGTCAGCTATGAATGAATATCTGAGGAACGAATACTTACTCTACGTAAGGTGTCTTCTTGCAGTAAAAATAATGTCAGACGACGGCAGTTTTTCAATTTTACGAGAAAAGAATCATGAATTTGAGAAAATCGTCATTTTGGTCCACACTGAGACGCACTTCACACCCCGTGATGCTCCAATTAGAAACCACAATTATACCTCAAAGGAAAGCAAGAAAAGTTCTTTTTATACATTATTATTATTATTATTATTATTATTATTATTATTATTATTATTATTATTATTATTATTATTATTATTATTATTATAGGTTAAGAAATTTTCACTCATTTATTTTCTCAACACCTTGAGCAACTGATTAATCGAAATCGCCATTTTAAGTATGTTTATATTTTGAGATGCTCAATTACAGCATAAAGTCACTTTCTCTGCGCTTGACTGACCCAATCGGAGAAGTGCCTTATTTTTGGCGTCGCTCATTTAAAGCTTTCGGCACGTTTCCGCGCTGGCTCCTGCGGTATAATAACGATGCCTCGCGGATAAACCACGAGCGCTGTTGACGTGCTCTCGGCCGCTGCTGAAAGGAGACGCGAATGGGGCGACAAGGCAAAGTATCCCCTTACTTTCGTCCACGAAGCCAGCGTGAAGCAAACGCATAGCTCGACTCGGCCCATTCTTCGCAGTCATACATGCGTGCACCGCTGGGCAAGGCCGGTAAGCAGAGATCAAAATCGAACGGCACGCTTGTCCCCGCAGAGGGTGTCAACAAAGCCGCAACACCCATGCACGGGCCGCTTTTTTTTCTTTTTCGCTTTGTTGCGCGAGCTGTGTACGACGTGGAGCCATTTGCGCACCAATGCGCAGAGAGAGAAGCGTGCGACAGATGGCGCGTCTCCATGGCAGCCTCCTCAAGGCGGCACTCCGTCGGGACGAGCGATCAGCTGCAACTAATGAAATGGCCGTTCCCGGTTGCCTGCTCGTTCTCATACTTTCTTTCTCGACGTCGCCCTTCTCCCTTCCAGTTGCGGTCCTTAGCGCCCTCCAGCTCGCGTTGTCGCCGCGGTTTTCCTCTTTCGCGCCTCGTTTACTTTCGCGCGGTCCGATGGAGCTGTCGCCATCGACCTGAACGATGTTTGGTGGCCGGCGACCTACGGGCCGCGCGCCTAACGTACGCGCAATGCGAGGAGCCGCGGATTTATCGGTTAACTACAAACGAGCGCTCATTGGTTATCACAGCCCCATATGGCGCTCTTCTCCCGGGCTCTCGTATCTATTGCTAAAATAGCATCTTAACGTATACTCGAGCCACCCATGCGATGGCACATGACAATTACTATATTATACGCGACAACACAACACATTAAATTAATAGGTATTTCATAAAGTCGCTCAAGATATCCGCTTCTTGGTCATTATTATTATTATTATTATTATTATTATTATTATTATTATTATTATTATTATTATTATTATTATTATTATTATTATTATCTGAATACTTCCACATTCCGTAGCATGTGGGAAACTACCAGTGTTTTTCCTTATTAATTCAGGATTTCAGCGCATACAAAAAAAGTCACGATCCTTTATGCATTTGCCTATGACGAATGGAAGGCGAAAGCCATCTTCGTTTTCTGCTTCTTCCTTTTCATGTGAGTCCATTGTGTTTAGGCAGAGGCTGATAGGGGACGACGATGTCTGTGGATATCATGAATGTTCTTTTTTCGTAACTCACAAACGTTCACATTCAATAACGATAATATATGAGGTTCTACTGTGAAAACAACGATCAACATTTAGTGATGAGAACGTCTTGGCGCAAAGGTCAGCGTTTAGGCTACATCGAGTATTCTCCTCGACTTCATACAGCAGTCATGGATGACGATGTGGACGCTAATTGATGTAACTACAAAAGAACTCCGACGGCGCGAATTCGAGCAGCGCGCTGCAAGCAAGCCTAGATTGTTGTTTCAGCAACGAACGCACGCACGGATTTCGCGCCCGTTGCGTGCGGGGCGCTTATCGCGACGTGTTTACGCCAGGGCTGCCTGCTGGCCGAGCCCAGTGTTCTCACCGGGAGGCGTCGGAGCGCACGAGTCGGACTGGCGTCGGCGGCCCGGTGAGCCTGATGGGCGCCTAATGCGTTCCACGAGGACGCGCCGCAGGACAATGGACGCCCTTGTCCTTTCCGCGCACGCGCGCCGGCGGCGAGGCGAAGGCAGGAAAGGCGTACGTGTGGTTCCTGATGGGCTCTCCCGCTAACTAGGTTTCACCAGGCTCCCCGGAGCGTGTCATTTAATTAGATTCTAGAGAAATATACGAACGCTGGCCCAGTTTTTACGGTAAACGAGTTTGGCCCGCGCTGGAGGACATGAAGAAATTCTACTCCTCGTGTTTATTCCTTGCCCCGCACTCTCGCCCAAAGGCACCGCGCACGCTCTCGGCGGCCAAGAAAACAGGGAAGGGCACTTTATTTGCTTCAGTGTCAGACTTGATTAGCAGGAGCAAGCAGACAGCGCAGCGAAAATATCATTTTCTCTTTCTTTTAATGGGTGGAAAGCGACGGGGAGAAGATATTCGTCGTGCGGAAAAAAGTCTCGCTTCGTAAGATGAAGAAAGGTTCCTCTGGTGTCTATCTCGGTGATAAGTTATTCGTCTGGAGCACCTTGAGTGCGTAACACGGGCTGACGAAAAATTTGGCGCAGGCGGGAATTAGAAAAGGTGGGCGATGCAAACATCTAATCTTATAATGCTGGATGAGCGTGTACATTATTCACGGGATATAAACGAGTTTATTTTCGACGTTTTAGCTATCTCTCGCGCCGCGGGAAATGAGATAATGTGCGCCGTTTATGTTTGCTTTGGCAAATGTACACAAGAACTCATCTGAGGTAATTTACGGACGGTGATAATTCACGAATGGGATGGGACTTGTGCTTCGAGTCGCGGGGCTTTTGCCATTTTTTTTCCACTTCCCCGGCTACGTTAAACAGGCGAAGGCACTATATGTCTTGTCTTTTTTTTTTTTGCGGTACCACCAATATCTTAAATTATAGCCACCATCTTACGATACCATCACAACCTAATCGGACCATCACGTTACTGTTACAAGAGTGTTCCCACTAAACGTAAAAAGCCACTGCTTTATAGTCATGTATATTAGAGCATTTAGACAGTTACATTTTGCAGTTGGCTAAAGCGATTGGTGTAAGTACTGACCGTATTTAAGAAGAGTAGCATAATGTGAACGACAAGCAAAAAAACAGGACAGTTAAAGGTAAGTATAAAATGCGAGTCATGCTAAAATTGTGGTGGTAAAAAGGGGGGAAAAAAAGAGAAAAGTTTGAAAGCACGTACACTCCTAATGGACTTTGAAAGCAAATGAACATAAATATTCCAAACCACCCATAGCGCTGTATATTTGCAATCTCGGAAAGCCGCTCACAAGAATATCCTCTACAGAAATTCTTTCAAGCCTATAAAGTGTTGTGAGATGGAGCTCTGTAACTATTTGGCATGTAGCATACACAAGTTGTTGGTGTACTATATCTTGCATAATTGGGACATTAACAAGTTAGGGCGTTCGTTCGTTTCCGCTGTCGCCAGTTCGCATTATCACTATGAGCACTATAAAGTGGTGCTCTCTAGTTGTTACTTGAGAAGTGCTCAACACCGCCAGTTTTTGTTAACGCTTCATTTATGCACGATGGTGCATTCAAGGTACACTTTCTTTTTTTGCAAATTGCGCTGTGGCACAAGACACGAGAAAGAAGTAGGAAGAGACAAGTGCTGACGTACAGCTTGATTTATTGGAAACACGTACACACCTTTAAATGTCGTCCAGTCGGAGTGGCGTGTCGCCATCTATGTTTACAATGGAAAATGTGAAAAAAAAAAAAGTAAAACTGCGCGAAGAAATCAACGTGAATCAACACCTAGTGTAGCGCGTGGAGCAAAATGCCCAGCTTTTAGCCTTATTAATTTACATCAGAAGCAAGCAATCAAGATGGAGATGTTCCACTATTACCACGTAGGCTGTTATGAGCCCACCCCCCACAACCGATTGTGGTAGCGATGTTGTCCGCCGCCGCTCCCGTCGGTGTTTGACGCAGCTGTCACGCGCACAGAGAGAGAGAGAGAAGCCAGGGTTTGAGCCGGAATCGAACCAAGGTATTCTCCGTGGTAGTCAAGTGTGCCAAACAGCCACACCAGTGCTTGAAAAAAATTGAAGGACACTTTGTACATTACAAATTGTGTTCGGCGAAAGCTTGTGGCCATTCGGCTGACTATGCCATGTCTTATTTATTTTACACTCTCAGTGGGATGGCACACAAACGGAATGTGTGCGTGTTTTCTTTTTTAATTTTTTACCGTGAATCGCAGCAAGACGCGAGACTAAAATGCCTCCGTTCGCATGCGTTCGTATTCTCGCGCTTTGCGCATCGTGCAGACGCATCCGCGTTCCAGCGCTTATATTGACGGACACTTTGTAAATTCCAAAGTGTGTTCCGCTAAGCGCCTGTGTCCATTGAGATGGGGTCGGTCAGAATGGAACGCGATGCGCGCGTCTCCCTCCTTGCATGATTGGAAACGCTGGGCACAGCGACGCAAAGCGCGAGCGCTGTAGAGTCCGACGCGACCGGCGGCCACCTGGCACCGTGCCAGGGCTCGGACGGAGGGAAGGGCGGACGGACGGATGGATGGACGGATGGACGGACGGACGGACGTGAGCATGAGACATTAAAGGCTTTCGCCTTAACAGTTCTGGAAAAAGACCCTCAGAGGCGTCATGTCGGGCGAGGAGTGATGCTAATATAGCTATGCAAATATTGCGTGGCAGAAGAGTAGAATCGCACCAGACGTCTTTCCACGCAAATTGCTTAACAAGTGGGCCGTTTAAAGTTGTCCATTCATTGCAAAGGACTTGGTCATAACTCATCGTCATCATCACCCAAGGAATCAGCAATGTGTGCAGATACGCAGCTGTACGTGCGGACGCGTTGTGTGTGCTTCGCTACCTTGCACAGTGATGAATTATGGCGGAGTGGGTACTTCTGAACTGAGGCGCCCTTGGAGTGTTTGCAACTGGCTCTGAGAAGGCCGCTCCTCCAGCTTACGCCATGATTGTGCTGCGTGTTCTGCTCAGCCCTGGAGTTTTTATGTATATATTGGTTGGACTTTGTATATGGGATTTTCTTGCACTAGCTGAACACTAGCTGTTCATGGCGCTCTTTGGCCAAGCATGGCCCTTGCGCCACTAAAACCAACATATCATCATCATCATCAGCTGAACACGGGCACAGCCAATAGTCTGTTGATCTTGTAGTATCTCAGTGGATACTCGGTGGAATATATTGTCATCGCAGATAGTATCCAGCTTAACGAAATGGCGCGCTTAAAAGCCCAGGAATTTCTCCATCATTAATCTATTTAGCGCAGCTCTTAAGCTGCCCACATATACAGCACGACTTCAAAATTTATTTGCAAGAAATTTTCTGCAACAGAGTTGACGATGCAGTGAAAAGATGTTTTCATCTTCTTAGCCTCAGCAAACTAAGTCAGTTTCACCCGAAAGGCGTAGCACTGAAAGCAATAGAAATGCACTAAACAATTAAACAGCTATACAAACGGTCCTAGTTTTATCGGTCTTTACATTGCAGTAAGCATTCGCGTGCTGATAAAACTAACGAGCACGTTGTCATGCACGCACAGGCAAACATGAGCGCATTTCAGTTAACCAGCGCGAACACTGGCGTTCCCAACGCTGGCGTGGCGAAGAACGCAACAAGGAGAAAACGCCTCACGTTGCCTCGTTACTAGGTTCGGAGGTGTCATCAAAGACACGCGCGCACGACGCGATCACTGATCTCGGCTCGTTCATGCTTTGGAACAGCTGTAGATTACGTAATAAAAATGAGGCTTTCGGAAAACGTATACCAGGCTTTTGCGTGAAACAGTTTTATGGGTTCCTGCGCAAGAGTTAGTTGGTCAAGTTAGTTTTCGTACTACATTCTGGTAAAATAGCGCGAACTTCGGGACAACAGAAGGCGTCACACCGTGTGAATTGCGAATAATCCTGTGTATTATTCCGTTGTTCCGTCATTCGCGCTCTTTCACCAGAGCGTTTTCCTTTTCCTTAACGAAATCTAAAGAAATGCACTGCTTTCGTGTACGCGTTTTCTCGAACTTCGAATGTTCGGTAAGCTTTCGTGGATTTGAGCACCATACGTGTGTAAACATCTACAAATTATAACCATTGCAGATGCGAAAAGACTACACGTCGGAAATGCTTGCTAATTGGCATATGGTAATCGATAAAATTATAGGCAAATTGGTAGAGCTGCCAAAGAAAGTGACAGCGGCCTTAGGAAAATAATTTTTCGGTGGCATTTCCTTTTCTTTCGGGAATATAGCATTTAGGGTCACCCTCTGTCAGCTTTTCTGCGGCCCTGAGGCCACTTGGCTGTCGAATCTCTGTCCCATCGTAAACAGCACCGGAAAGATGAAAGGTAATACTTCTCGGCCGCAAGTGGGCTTCTTGTTCTTTTTTTTCTTACGCGCTACCGAGCTCTCAGCACCGAGCGCGACCCATCAGGACGAGCTGTCCTCGAGGAGTCGGCAAACAGGAAGCCAGCTTGCCGGATCACCGATGGCGGCTGCCCCTTCTTCCTCAATATAAACGCTTCTGTTTGCGTAGGACGCTGCTTGCACGGAGCGCTCTGTATTATACGGCCAGAATAGCACCGGACCTAATAAGAGAGAGAGACGAGAAAATGTATGTTTACTTAAAGCGGACAGGAAAAGCAAGTCCTGCGTCACTCATGCCTGGCTAATGTTTCCTCCTCGGTGTCCGAAGCGTGGAAATTAGGCAGTCGATACCGAAAAGCAGTATTTATATAGAAAAAAAGAGCTGGCGAGTTACGCTGTATGTATCAACAACCCCTTTATCTTCCACTTCCCTGTTTCACAGCGTGCTGTATTAGTAAATTAATATTAATGATTGTTGTTTTTTTTTCCCCAAAGTCACGCTATGATCGAGAGACGCCGTAGTCGAGGCCTCTGGGAAATTCGACCACCAGGGGTTCTTTAACATGCGCTTAAATCGAAGCACTCGTGCCTCTAACATTTCGCCTTCATCTAAATGCGGCCGTGATTCGACCCGCGACCTGCGTGCTTTATTGGTAAATAACTTGCTCCTAATTTCCTGTAATTGTTCTGCGAGCTCTACAAGCTCATTCGACGAAATTTTATGTGTTGCCTGCCTTACGTTTCAGTTTTTTTTCTCATACGGTAACGGGCCTTTGCGTTAAGCATGTCAAAAACTTTGCGCGAAAAAAAAAAAAACATATCTGAAAGTATCCTCATTATTCAGCAGCTATACTCGAGCTCTTATGCCAGAAGCTACAGGAATGACAGAACACGTAATGACTTTTGCATGCGTGCGATGTTTTTTTTTTCTTTCTTTTTTATATATACGGCGTTTTGACGAATTTGGAGGAAGCATGACTTATTCCCTGTGTTGACAAAGTGTTCCATGACGGCACTGGAAAACACCCAGTGAAACTGCTTGACGATCACGATGACATTCAGTGTGGAACAGAGTGCCAACGCTGTGATCCTCTGCTACTTCGACACGCTTGGGCGAATCATCTGGCGGCATGTTCCTTGCTGTGAGGACAGCAGGAGAGCTATTGGCGAAGTTGGTGAAGCAGGGTTAGGGCAACCTGCTTTGCCGTCAACTCTTCCACGTGAGAATGTGAGACTTCGATAAATGGGGAGTCTCACAGATCTCTCAAATCGGTGTCACGCAAAATAAAACAAAACAAAACAAAAAAAAAGCATCCACCAAGCATAGAGCTCTTTTCCTTATCACACTGGGCCCTTTAGGCAACCATGCCTTTGAGACTTACTTGGGGGACACCGCTGCTTTGTAGGCTGTCAAGGAGCTTACTTATTATCTCGTCCTAATGTGGAGACGTCTAGACAAAAAAAAAATCTGCAGATCCCACGTACCTTGGGAATCGACGTTATGCGAACCATGCGGAGGGAAGGTGACTGGGGTTGTAATTTTTTTATTGAGCGAAACGTTACGAAATGACGCCAAAGATATGTACAAATGTACGCACAGACATAGGTTGAACAGTCACATATGTTTTATATAACCAGTTGTTTACAGTTGGGTAACGATGCCAACAGCAAGGTAGGTATTAGCAACACTAGAAGCAGTAAGGTGATATGTACCGCTTGTGCTCGCGAGGATGGTAGCCCTGGACACTGCGACATAAATCAACTTCAGTGGATGGCGCTTAACTAGAATTGGCGTTAATCCGACGTGACGGCTGTATCATAGGAATACATATTGTTGCGATCGCCATCGGCGTCGAATTCCTTCAGCTGCTGCGAACCCGCCAAACAGTTCATTGTCCCGTTCCAAGCGAGGAATGCAGTCGAAACCGGCGTGGTTATCTCCCGGCCTGGCGTGAACAAAAGGGGTTCAGCCGACCGATTCTGCACCAGGACCAGCGCGACACAGAAGCCCATTGTGATCTCCGCTGCAAACGGTCATTCAAGTAAGCCCCGTGGTCCAAGCTACTGAGGTATTTGCTGTTGGGGCGACAACAAGACTAATCCGACTGCCGCTGCACAAGAGCGAAGTCACGGAAAATTAGAGAAGGCAGCGACAACCTTCACTTCCCCTCTCTCCGTAGCACCTGCTGCGTGGAGTGGCCTGATGAAAGACATTCTTGTCGAGCAAGTCCACTTTCTTCGGCACGGGCACAGAGACTCTGCCCCCTCGCCGGAAGAATTCCTGGAACCAGCCCAAGCCCCAAGATCTTCAAACGCGTGCAAAAGTGGTGCTGTGCGCAAAACCTTGGTGCTGTTTTCGTGACCATAGTTGGAGATCATTTTGCACTGTGCCCTCTCCACTTGCATTGTGGTGTCTTGCCCCTCCTCCGTGGGTGGAGCCTCGAGGCCACCGGATACCATATTGGATGAAGATGCGGACAATGCGCCCATGGTTCGGCAACTCGGCGATATAAAAGCCGAAGACATCACTGTATCTTTCACTTCTTGTCTTTCCAACTCAACTTCTTGACTTCTTCTTGCTACTCCCTTCTCAGTATGTAAATAAATCTCTGTCGTTTTCGTTCGAGCGCCTCTCCTCCCTGCAAGATGGGCTAGGGAACCGGCGGCGGGGCCAGCTACCTACGATGAGACCCGCCGGACCCGAGTCGCAACTGCTGGCACCAGCGGCGGGATGCTCCTCAAACGCAGAGTCGCAACAATATGTAATGTTTATAAAATTGGATAGCCAGCACTGCAACCACAATTGACGTTTCAAGAACGTTAGGGTCTATTTGAAAAGCAGTTCCGAGACCTGGCGTGGCTCTGCGCTAGAATACTTTATTGCCACGCAGAATGCTGGGGTTTGATTCCTGCTGGGACCCTGGCATTTATTCTTTGCATTCGTCGGGTCAACGCTGCCGATGTAAGCTTTTTCTTAACGCTCTCGCGTTAAAATTACCAATGTCTGTTCTCGCCGTTCCTGGGTAGATATAAACTGTCAGTCACCTGTGGCACATACCCGCCCATGGTATACGAGTATGTGCCACACATGTCTGGTGGAAAGGGTTTGACGACGTACGCGACGGGATTGTCACATTATTCATGTCATCACCAGGGAGTCATATTCGTCAAACCATCTTACCCTCCCATACTAATTTTGGTTTACCCTAAGTTGAGGGGGTGATCACGAGAAGACCCAGACGTAGGCGGCTAGATAGATAAGATAGATACATAAGACAGACAGACAGACAGACAGACAGACAGACAGACAGACAGATAGATGGATAGATAGATAGATAGATAGATAGATAGATAGATAGATAGATAGATAGATAGATAGATAGATAGATAGATAGATAGATAGATAGATAGATAGATAGATAGATAGATAGATAGATAGATAGATAGATAGATAGATAGATAGATAGATAGATAGATAGATAGATAGACAGACACGCTAAACGTGCCTGCAGCACGCAAAGAAATGCTTCGCATTTAAAACGTTACACGCCACTTAGGTCCCCGCGGGCAGCCATGCTTAAGTATGCGCAGTCAATTCGAACTTCATAGCGTGGATTCCTTGCCATTCACTTATTTGACCTCTCACCCAAGGCAGTGAAACTTGCTCTTCAAGTCCCCGAGCAGTGAGCATGCGTGCGCCTGGCTTTTCCTAACCGGCAACTGTCTGCGCGACACGTTTGTTGCTTATTAGCTACATGAAGTATTATTTCCGGCGTATACATTTGGAGAGAATTCGCCCGTCTACGGCGCATTGATTTCACGGCGCAGCTATACTGCACGCTTTCACAATGGCTCAAATGCGTGCCGTGACACATCTCCATTAACCTCTTGCCATGTCAAACATACTTACGCCAGGATTACTGCTCGTTCGTCACGGAAGGCTGTATGTAAACGCGGATAATTGGCAAAGCCGATTCTAAAAGGCCTAAAAGCATGCTTTCCACGTGGTAGCCGCTTTATACGGACAAAAACCAAGGCATCCGCGTCAGGAGGTGTAAGAAAGCTCTCCTCTTCAGTAACTTGAAAGCTGTTTTTTGCGTTCCGAACGAAGGAATAAGCAAGTGGTAGTGCCCGCCGCAGCGCCATTGCGTGCGTCAGCGGAAAGCGTTAGAAAAAAAAAGAAGAAAATAATCATACCCTAATACCTGCACAGAAGGTGGACCGTGTGAGAGTCGAGAGAAAAACGGTGCGCCCGAGAAGTGGACCGTGGCTGTTCACCTGGGACCCCATTTATCTTCGGCAGCGGACAGTCGACCCTTTGCCTCATGAGGCAGCCTGCCCTCTATTTCATGGCTTCGGTTTGTGCGGTAAAGAAACTGATGCCTGCCTGCAGCTCTGACGGTGAAAACGGTCGGTCGGCTCGCGCTTCTTGCGCCCTCGGATTTGTAATCACGGGAAAATTGCAAACTAAAGCCCTTGAGGCTATCGAACTGCAACGCATCGTTAGTGGCATAGTAGCTTCATTAAATTTAGGTTGTTGTTATTGACGTTGTTGTCATCGTTGTCGTCGTCGTTGTCGTCGTCGTCTTAATTTTTGTTGTTGTTGTTGTTGTTGTTGTTGCAGTTGTTGTCGTTGTTCAACAAGTGAGTAGAGTGGCCGAGGTATTTTCAACTTCGATATTTCTACAGAACATCTTAAACGGCAGCAATGGATCAACTTCGGCACAGAAAATCATGCTGTGTGAGAGTAATAGAAACAAAGTTCCCAAATGTGCCATCCTGACATTGAATAAAAAACTGATTTTGATCGTTTATTTAAGCAAAGGGTCATTACATAGAGCATGAAAAACTTTAGCCGAGAGCCCGTAGCATCGTGAGAAATATGTGCGGCACAGAATACAAGTGCGCATGGTTTCTCACGAGGAAAAAAATAGTAGTAACACAAACAGTATTTTATTAAACCACACACTTACTGCTGATACTGAAAGGTACTCATAACATGCATTTTAATGGCGCATAATGAAATATTGTTTCTACTGCATGCTGCGTTTCTACTGCATGCTGCATCATCAGTCATGTATATTATACGTGCTGCTTTCTACCACTGAGAACATCGTCTTGAATTGTAGTTGGAATGAGAAGATGATGTGTCAGATTGGCAGGAAAACAGTGCCTCTATTTGAAAAACAAGGAATTATCTCTTCGTTTATCCCTTCAAGTGGCGCAAAATCTGACATGTGACGTATCTTGACAATGAAACAGTCTAAGCCAAGCTGCCAGGGGCGTAGCCGGGGGGGGGGGGGGGGGGGGCTTATGGGGCTTCAGCCCCCCCCCCCCTGAAATTTTTTTCGTATTATGATGTATCGCCGACCAAAAGAGCTAGCTGCGCCGGAAATCATCCTGGATTTTTTTTTCTAAAATTGCTTTTCGCAGTCGAAAAGACACTTCGGTGTGAACATTGCGGACCCCTGGCGGTCCTGTATCTGGCTGTGCAGCGCATGATACCGTAAGAAATATTCTGCAAAAGAAGGCGTAGTGCCTTGTATTGCCATTTTAGCCGTGTCACCGCGAAGGAGTAACTATTGTTGACACGCAGGAGGCTCTGGATTAATGTATATAGAAGGGGCCTCCAACAAACCTCAACCAGCGGGCCGCAGTAACGAAATTTATGGCGAATTCCATTGGGAGAACAGGAGCACTCAAAAGCACGCTGAAAGTGCTCTCTTCAGAGCCAGCGTGTTTCAGTGGTCGAACAGGAGTAGGGGCACCGTCATCCAATGGTAGAGCGAGAGCGCTTTTGCTGCGCCGGGAGCATCGAAGAGCAGTCCTGTCTGCTCCCCCTTGAAAAAGCGGAGTGAGCGGAGAACGCAGGAAGTAACGTGGCTTGTTAACGTCATATCCTCCCGACGATCCTCCTCGCTTGTTTACATTTCACTTCTTCGTGTACGGTGGCAATGGCGGCAATGCTGGGATGCGTAAAATTTTTCCTCACTCGCCTTTTTACCCTCTCGCACCTGCTCTGCGAAAGCGTGCCGCATTCCAGTGGCAGATCGAGTGACGCTGCTCTGAGTGCTCTGCCCCCCACTCCTCACTGCACCGCGCCCCTACTCCTGTTCTCTCAATGGAATTCGCCATTAGTCCCACAAGCGCTGGGAGGACAGCGAAGATGGTGGATTCCGGGGGGGGGGGGGGGGCTGAAAGTTTGAATTAAAATGTCACCAAACGTTGCATCTTGAAAGAATAAAGAAATCCTTTCCTGCATGGGTCATTTCAGAAGGGTATTTGACGTCAGGTCTCGGAAAACATATGGATACTGATTTTCAGAATGACTAAAATCTGGACGCCGATTGTGAAATATAGAGTTTTCGTTTCACGGTGATGTTGCAACTTATCATGAGCGCATGGGGTGCCTCGCGCACACGCACAAAACACTTGAGACCAGTCCCGTCTCTGTAGCTTGCCTGAACAAAGAGCTATTATACGTAGTAAGCAAGAAAATAATGCGAATACTATTTAGCAGACTCGCAAGGCTATTCTGTCTGAAGGCGCGGGCCGCGAGCAAGGGGTACCGCGTGCTTTGTCTCGGCAATGCACTATATTCTTAGAACAAAAGGCATCTACTAATTTGGGCTGCTAGGGTCCGCCGATCAGCGGGGGGGTGCATCCCCCCCAATGGATAAGTAAGGGCGGGGGGAGAGCACCCTTGATTCACTCCTTAACTGACCACTCTGACCTCAAGGTTGCTGTGATGTATTCAGTGTTGCCAGTGAGCTGACATTTTTTAGGTCAATCTTTAGAACACACCCAAATTTTTCTTCCCTGTCCGAGAAGCGAATCCACATCGACGACGCTGCTAAGGAGACTATTATGTACTAGCAATCCTGCTTTGCCAAAATTACTTCCTTCTAACGGCGATAGTGCTTCGAACAGCCCTCTTTCGGCCAAAGCATGATGACTGTCTTGCGCTATATATGTGGCGTTTTTTTTTTTCTTAAAGAACCATATCAGAAAAGGGCTAAATTTCACGGGAGCGTAAAACGTGCCAAAGTATATTTCTCTTTTAAACGAATTGTAATCAAAATGGGACAATTCCTCATCGTAACGTGAACTCAAAAAGGCAGTTTTGAATTTTAAAAAATCAGCGAAATCCCTTATCTGCCTGGATCAAACTGAGTCAGATCCATTAAATCAGTGCTGCTTCAACAAACACGGCCAAAACAACCAACATGACCGGGTCTAATCTGTTTCATTTGGGTCCTAGTAGCTTCCCTATATTGCTTTCATTCGACTACCTTTGCGCTGCATATCATGGTCTTCTTTCACTCCGAGACGGTATATTTGAAATAGAAGACAACTGAAATAAAGATATTGGGCACCGCTTTATTCCTTGAAGAAGAAGCGATCCGAAACGACGTAAAATCAAAGGAGCTAAGAAGAAGACGAAGAAGAGCTGAAACAGTCTTCAGGCTACAAACAAACAAATAAATAAATAAACGAACGAACAAACAAACAGATAAACAAACAAGCAAACAAACAAGCAAACAAACAAACAAACAAACAAGCATTTTTCTGAAGGCCCTCAAGATGCCAAGAACGACAAAACGCTGCCGGCAGTCCAGAATGGTACGCATCTTCCCTGGCAGGACCACTCGCTCTACAAGTCTAGTTATCGTCGTTACACCAATGCAACAAAAGGCGGCACCGACGGAAGCACAAGCATGGTGTTAATGTTGTTACAAAAAATTGCTGTATCATTCATTTGCTGCGATTTAGACTGATTTTACGAGCTAAGTCAAGTCCAAATGAAATGTTACAATCTCTAAAAGCCAAATACAAATTTTACTTTGGAATACTGACGATAGTAGGCTACATAAATTTTAGCCGCAATATAGATTTGGTGACATGAGCACACTGGCGAAACCATATTGTCCCACTGGCCCGCTGAAACCACTGGCCCGACCATATTGTCCGTAGCAAAAAAACTGCGTTTTTTTAAGCTTTTTAAGTTTTTTTTTGGCTTTTTTAGAAGAAAAGCGCCACATATGTATGATCTGGCTAGAATAGTTCCATTTAAACCGCGCTGTTATTTCGAGCTCAGTTAGCCCGGCGTTTCGCGATACTACTACTAATAATAGTAATTTGTGCAGTTTGACGCGCCCAGAACACGGTATGGTTATCAGGCACTTCGTAGTGGAGGACTACGAAAATTTCTAGCCCTTGTGTTCCTTAACAAGCACTTAAATCAAGGAGGCTCGCGCACTTACAGTGACCTCAAACATTTCGTCTCCATAAAAATGCCACCGCCGCGGCCGGGATGGAACCCCCCATCATTCGTGTCAGCAGTCGAGCACCGTAACTACTGTACCACTGCGGTGGCTTGCGCTTTGAAAATTTTGTTTGCTTTGTATTTTTTAGGTGCGAAGCAGCTATTTGACTCACGTGTGTAACGCCGTACGTTACGTAAGTCCGTACGAATGCGCCGCAACGCGTTCCCCTCGCCGTAGGTGTTGGAGCGTTGCCAAGTAGGTCACGCTCCCCTCGCACGCTTCCCTCGCAGGTGCGCGCTGACGTCACTCTCTCCCTCACCCGCAGCATGCTCGCGGCAGCGCCCGCAGCTGCCGGCTGCTCCGCCCGCTCGCAACAACTCTGACCCGCCTCCCGTGTCTTTGCGTTTCAAACAAACGTTTACTCGAGTAAACGCTACACCGAGTTAACCGAGTTTCGTTTCAAACCGTTCTTCCAGCACCCGTGTCGACGCCCGTTTCAACCGGGTCAACGCCGTGCGCACCGCTGCTGCTTCGCATCCCATCAGGGTTCCCTTCGGGGAGATGGTCCAAGTTTTTTTGTCTTTTATAAATGCGAGTATCACGAGGTCAACAAAAATCTATATTTAATGTGTATTCCATAGAACCACAGCTGTCTATGTGAGCTACGTTGTCTCGTGACTCAGTAGCGTAATGTTTTGGGATAAGTGGTGTTGAAAGGTCCTGCGCAAAAATTTAATATCTCATAAAGCACGTGAATGGATGTCTATACAACTCTGCAAACGAAGCAGTATGATAGGTGCTCATTCGCAAAACATCGCGTCGTCTAAGTAGCATCAGGTAGCATATATATTCCAAAGGAAATTTTACATTTCACTTCTGTTTCTAGTCACGCGTTTGCGGTCAGAGAAGCAGGTCATAATTTCGCTCACCGGCAGTTCATCTCAGCAATACATGCACCACGCATTATTAAGGTTCGCAATCAGTGTGAATGCTTGCTTAGTTTTCATGCAAATAAATGCTATTAGTTGCACTTTCTAATAAGAAAGCGTAGCAGTATATTTTTAGTGGGGCGTCAGGTGGAAAGGTGGATAAAACTGTCTGGCGGGTAGACAAACTTACGTAGTATTGCGTTACAATGTGCACTACCAGACGGTAAACTTGATCACTGGGCCTATGACAAAGCTCATATATGTATGTAAGTCTGCTAGACGTAACGCAGCTCTTCGTTATTGTTTTCTTCAATAGTAAGCTGGCAGATTTCGCGGGCGAGCTTATTCTAACAGTGCGAAGTATAGCGCGGGTAAAAAAACATGCGCACACAGCATGAAAAATTGATTCTATCACCGTTTTCAACACATTTTGATCAATTAGCTTCTCGAAACTAAAATAATCGTCGTTCACTGACTCGCGCAAGCACACAGGGACAAGAAGAGACTTACAAGGACAGGCGCGATCCTTGTAAGTCTCTTCTTGTCCCTGTGTGCTTGCGCGAGTCAGTGAACGATGAATTTGTTCCAACTAGGCCGTATTGCAGTTTTGCTTAAAATAATCGGGACGTTTGTAGTGAATTCTGCTCGATCGATTATGTAGATAGATCTCCGAACACGAGCGGAAAAACAGGAGCATGCAAATGCACAGCAAAATATAGCCAGGTTTAAATTTACTGCATTATTTTCTATTATAATTTATATCTTCAGTAATAAATTTGTGTTTTCTAAATGGCTTCTTCATATGACTCAACTTAAATGATCTAGTGATTGTAACGTAAATATACGAACTTTCCCACATGAAGCTTTCATATTCCAAAGTCGTAGTAAGATTTATTTCCAGTAATAATGCAAAAATACATGACGATTGCGGTGCTTGATAGATCCTGGTGGAACTATTGTTCAAGGTGAACAGCTGGAGAGGAAAATTATGAGGGCCGTCTTCTCAGGAAACGTGTGATGCAGCAACGTCATGTCAGTAGAATTAAACGCGACATGTAAAGTTTCGGTAGTACTAGAATGCCACTTAAAGGGGACCGACAACTGGCCAGAACGTGTGATTAGATCCTAGTAGAAATGAAAAAGACCATGAAATATAGTGACAGATTCCAGCATTCTTTCCGCGTTGTGACTATAGGATTTATACTTTTAAATCGTGCTTAAAGGTGACAAAAACCTCATGTCGCGCAGCCTAGCGGAAGAGCCTTGAAGCTGGAATATGGAATATGCAGTCTACCACTTTACTGTACGCAGTCGCGTAGCCTAATGCTGTCATGGGCGCCAGTCCTCAAAATTAAAACATGTCGTCAACGTTTTCTTCGATGACCTTCCGCTCGGCTAGAGATACGCGATATGGTCGACGACGAATGATGGACGTACCCTCTGTCTCGATTCGATGCGTGGTGACGCACGTCTGTCCCAATACAGAGGAATGTACGTCAAACGACGCTTCATGTTTGGTCAGCAAGGCAAGCAACTGTTGTGTCTGCGATGGGGCAAGGTCGGAGCTGATAGTAGCTTTAAGGGCGGAGATGGATGCGGAACGTCCAACAGAGGGATCTTCAGGGGAAGCCTCTTGAAGAGTAACCACAGAGAGAGGCTCCGATGTAGTGACGCAAGCCAACGTTATGCCCTTCGGAACCAGAATTTTTTCAGACGTCGGATTTGTTGCGCAAACGAATGCGAAGCCATTGTCGAAACGAACCAGCCCTGATGCGAAGGATATCCCTTTGGTGAGACAGCGTGCAGATGGTTGTACGAGCACATCGCCATGGTAAATGACATCAGACATAATTGCAACAATTCGCTGACTACGCGGAGGTAGCTGAGTGTCTTCTGCAGCAAAAAAACGAAGTGGTGCGTCATGTTTGTGAAGTGAATGGGTGGTATCGCTCATGTGGAGAACACGTTGCCGGCAGAAGATGGAAGCGGACGCCGTTGAAAGAAAATCCCATCCCAATATGAGCTGCTGGGCACACGAACTAAGCACTGCGAATTGTACATAATGCAGAAGTCCATCAATGTATACACGAACAGTGCACATGGCGGAAGGTCGAATGGCGTCCCCTTGAGCAGCGAGCAACGTAGGTCCATCGTAGGGTGTAGTAACCTTGCGGAGACGCGCACAGAAACCACGGTGAATAACTGACAAACTAGCACCGGTGTCTATTAATGCTTCCACTTGCATGCCTTCTACTAAAACAGATATCATGTTATGGGGACGCGCTGGAGGAATTTCTCTTACTTCGCTAAATGCAGCTTTTCCTCCAAAAGCTGCACAGTTTAGTTTTCCGGGCGACGGTCGACGAATTGAGAGGGTGGTCGCAGTGGCGACGTAGAGCGACGAAGAGGTGACGGTGACCGACGCCTGCTGCCACGGTAGTTAGGAGCCATCTCGGGCGTCGCAGATGGTGGGAGCTTAGGTACGAGAGGCTCTGTATACGCAGCACCAGTCATAGCCGCCAACTCCTCCTTAACGACGTCACGCAGGTTAGTACTGGAGGTAGCAGAAGGAAACGGTCCTTCTGAAAAGCCGAGCGACTGCAGTTCTTCCCTTATGATATCGCGGATCATGGCTCGAAACGAAGGGTCGGTTGTGGGGTTGTCAGAGATATCCGGCTGCAACCGTGCGGATTCGAGCACGTCCAAGCGCTGGCATGTAGCTACAACATCAGCGACAGTAGTCGGGTCCTTTACGGCCAAAGCATTGAAGGCAACAGCCCCAATGCCTTTGAGAAGATGACGCACTTTCTCTGACTCTGCCATGGCAGCGTTGACGCGTCGACAGAGCGAGAGAACGTCCTCGATATACGAGGTATAAGACTCGCCGAGTTGTTGTTTGCGAGTGTCCAGCGTCCTCTTCGCCAGGCTCGATCGAACCGCCGGAGTACCAAAGACTTGTCGGAGACGCTCTTTGAAAGCGCTCCAGTCGGGAAAGTCAATCTGGTGGTTAAAAAACCAGGTCTTCGCCACGTCTGTGAGGTAGAAGGAGACGTGGCGGAGCTTGTGCGGATCGTCCCAATGGTTCGCGGCACTCACTATGTCGTATTGGACCAGCCAATCCTCCACGTCCTCATTGCGAAGTCCAGCGAACAGATGGGGATCACGATGGGGTCCGCTGACGATCCAAGAGTGAGGAGCTGCGGCCGTCGCAGCCGGAATGGTAGATGAAGTCGCTGCGGGTTCGTCCTGCGACATACTGGTGGACAAGTGGGCCAAACGGCGACCTGAGCGAAGATCCAGGAGGTAAAGCGGGCGAGAGGTACTGGGATTGATACCCAGCACCTCCACCACTTGTAACGTAGTACTTTACACGTCTTTATTAGGCCTGGAAGACGTGGCCAAACAGTCCCATCCGAGGCACAGAACAAACTCAAGATGTGTCCCCACAAACGAAGAAGATGAAGAACACCATGTGATGATGGTTATGTACAGATGATGAAGACGTGTCTTATAAATGCCCACAATATGTATATTATTATCCAGCCCCACTCAATTATGTGCTGCTTGCGACGTAAAAGGAGTTGCACGGCGAGAAGCGGCGCTGCTGTCGCCGCCGCCAGTGGACCAAGTCGAGCCGCGGCGCATGCGCGCGGTGTGCACGCATGCGCAGTAAACCAGCGCGCTTGAACACGAACGGCTGTCGCGCTCACTGTTTGCAGCATGTGAGTATACGACTGCATATTCGCTGCAGATAGAAAAATTTTGATTACAAATGTTTCGCGGCGTTTTCCACTTTACCATTCCGTGATTAGACTCACTGACCGGTAAGCTTTCCGTTGCGCTAAAAAAAGTAGGCACCATAAAAATTGGTTGTCGGTCCCTTTAAACAACGTTCACTTTTGCGAATGGGTCCCAAAGAATGTACTGCATCTCCAGAGTTGCATCGACTTTCGTTAGTTCGCTTGGGCAGCCCTATGTAAAAAACTTTTGTTTCCTCCGCAATGGCAAGCGGGCACATTTCACCGGACAGGTGCTGTGAACGGTGAGAAGTGTAAAGGAAAACGGAAACTATGCATTTCATTACATCACAGTTTTTAACGGACTTTGTGCTCTAACAGCGCCGTCATGCAACTAAGACAACAGTTAAAATGCTGGAGAAGCAAATACGTATCTCTCTCTCATATATATATATATATATATATATATATATATATAGTGTTGACATGCAAGCCCCCCCCCCCCCCCCCCCCGAACAAAATTCCTGGCTGTGCCACTGCAAGCTGCTTACCGTCGCCGACCTGAAATCAGTGCTGGTATTTATTTTGTTTAAACAAGTTGATGCATAGCTTAATATGGTATTTCATATTCTTACGCTAAGCGTTCTAGAGTGTCCATTTATATAAAAATGCACCCGCGTTGTTGCAACTCTAGCTTTCACGCATTCTTTACCTGCCATCGCACACAACCCTTCGATTTTGGTTGTATCCAACGCCATCTGAAAGATGCAAATTACAAATACTGAGCCTGTAGGAACCGCACTAGATTGTGGCTCTTAAAGTAACTAACTACTGGCTTATATAACCGACTACGGGGGGAGCACGGCTATGAGGGTCATAATTCAAGTGTTTAACCTTACTTACTCACTTTTGCCGAAATTTTATGCACTGTTCAAGTTGCTACAGCGCCAAGCTATTACAATTTTGTATATTCCTAGATTGCCATTTGCCTTCTGCAATCATACAAAAACACACTTCTAGGCACCCCCCACTTCACCTGGCGCTGATGCGACGTCACGAGAACCACGAAGGTTCTCGCTATAAATAAACAGAGCCAACGTAGCCTGTTTGTCACTCGACGTCACAAAACAGCAAAAACTCACACGTTCTCGTGACGTGCGCACATTAAACACGCTATGCATTATTATGCGGAGCATGAATCGAAATTCTCCAGGAAATGCGTGAGAGTCGCAGCGTTTTGACAGAAGACGAAAATGGCTAGCCGCCGATGTCTCCGGCATTGTCTGCTCGCAGTTAGGGAAAACGGTTCTCCTTGCATGCAACAAATATCTCTACAACTCTTCTCTGCTCGTCTGTACGAGGGCTTTGCGTTGTCACTATGTCGCACCAATGATGCCTTCATCACTGGTCAATTTCTGCATTGCTTGTTTTCCGTGTGCTTCGCTTGCCGCCGGTGAGTGTCTCGGGATGTTTCTAGCGGATAAAATATTTCCCAAAAAGAGCTTACGACTATTACATTGTTGAGTAGGGCCAACAAACAACTTGTGATCCGCGCCTGATCTCTCGAAAGTGAAAACGTTCAGCTTTTCCAAACATAATGGAAAAAAAAGAAAAAGAAAAAAGCTGCTCCTTGAAAGCAGTGATCAAGCGGAACAACTAGATTCCAACGAAGAACTCGAAGATGCGTTCTGCTTATTGATTCAAAGCAAGTGAAGCATAATACATGGTCTAGCGACACAGATGACCACGTACACGTTTCCAATCGATGTTCAGCGGAAGCCGTCGTCCTCTGCCCATGTAACATTACATAAATAGCAATCGTGAAAGCCACGCGAAGCCGAAAATATATCGCAAAAGAGAGATAAAAAAAAGAATGAAAGGCAGGGAGGTTATTAAGAACATCCGGTTTGCTACCCTGCACTAGGGGAATGGGGAAAACGAAAGAAAGATGCAAAGAATAGGGAACAGAAAATCAGGTGCGCGAAAAAAAAAAAAGGAAGTTGCGAAGCGGGAGCACTGTAACATAAGCCACTGCCACGCAGAAAGGCCGATAAGACCTTAATAAATTTCTGGCCCGATGCAAAACATGTTCCCTGGTGGTTGCGACATCAGCTCTCAATGTGCACTGTCCCGAAGGAACCCCCGGGGCACAAGTGCAACCGCGGAAAAAAATGTACCACCGCGCAGTGCACGTCGCGGTTAAGACGGTGCCCGAGATTATTGTTCGTCATCAATTAAAGGGACGCAGTTACATCCCTCATCGATGAAATCGACGCTGAATTCGCGTAGCTGGGAACGATTAACTCGTTGCCTTGTTGCCTTGTCGCCTTTTCAAAGTTATGCCGTCAGACGGCGCGACAACGCGCTCCTGTTGCCGTAATGGCCATCGTAGCACTCGAGCATATGAATCTTGGGCTTTGAACATGGGCTGTAGATGTAACCTGATTACATTAAACGTGCGAAGTCTCTGTAATACACTCACAAGGGCACCAGAGAGATTCGAGCGACGCAGCCGACCTGCCAACTTTGCATAATGAGTGTTATGCATTGTTCCTATCACATCATAAGCAATGAAGATCGTACGTGAACGTCGTCTAAAGTGCCCAGGAGCCGTATACTGAGGCGATCACTTTCGGCGACAGTATGTCGCTTTGCGTGACGCAGAATCTCGCGTTTTCAATAACTGAAGCGATTGCTTGCCTGCCTTTCTTCAACCAGCCATTCAGCACTCACGACATTACGGTGATATCCCCAAACGCGATCGTCTCAATATACGGTGCCACTATGACACCGGCGCAGTAATAAGCGCGTTATGCTTACGCTGCGTGTTCTGACCAAGCTTAACAGCGCGGCTACTAGCCCGTTTTAGGCAGCTTAGGATGCATGGAATTGAGCTGACGTTCAGTTTTTTGCAACATTTCATTTAGTGCGCTATTCAGCCCTGCAGGCAGCCGCTACACATCGCTCTAAACGCGTCTGTTGGAGGGTGCCAGATATAATTGAACAGCAGAAACAAACGCACCGCGCCAACACTTTCGGTCCCCTGAGTAAACAATGCTGGAAGCCCTGGACGTCGGTAACATTTGTTTCTCCTATTTTTCACTTCTATATGACTGTTTCTCCAAATTAGTTTTTGTTTATAAACGACTGTATGGCATAAAAATATGTCGAAAGAATGCACCCATGCCTGACACCCTTTTGCAGCATAAACCAAATATGTGCTACCAGCATGCGTCTGAACAAATGTTGTAAGGGCTTGAGTGCTATGCGGTTTTCAGAAATTCCAATTTTCGTTATAATAATTGTTGGGGTTTCACGTTCCAAAATCATGATATCATTATGAGGGACGCCGTAGAGGAGGGCTCCGTAACTATTGACCATCTGGCGTTCTTTAAAGGGCCCTTAAACCACTCAGAGTTGAAAGACGAGAGAGTGCTTTCTTTCTCGCCTTCACTGCCCTTCTTAAAGATGCTATCTCATCCTCGCCCCTTATTTCTTCAATAAAACGTCTAGACAATCTGTGGAACAAGGCTGGCCGAAGCCAGTAAGGGCGCCATAAGTATATATAACAGGAAGAAGGTTTTTAAAGTTAGTAGTGATATGTGTTGCTATATTTCATTAAATATTAATGAGAACTAACAAAGAAAACGAGCCCTTAAATTTACACTTCTTTTCCTATATTTCATCAAAGGATCGCCGTCGAAATGAATTCACTCGTCGACAAGGTAGGTGAAGATGACGTTTTTTTTTTCTTTTTTTTTTCTGTTAAACTTCGTATACATATGCGTAAGACTTACATTGTAAGTTTCTTTTCTGTGTTTAAAAAAACTTCACACAAGAAAGACATTTTACTTAGCTTGGTCGCAAAGCCATAGTGCCAACTCGAAGCAGCTTAGCCAAATTCAGCTTCCTGCATCGCCGCAAAGCACAGAATGGTTGTGCAGGATACGGCTTACCACAGCGAAAAAAAAAAAGCGAATGAAGACGTTTCTCTATTTCTTGCTCTCTGCCCTGATATGTACGCAAGAAGGACGAGGTGGTCACACTGGGCGCTTCGGTGTTCCCGAAAGAGTGAAAAAAAAAAAATTAAGTATATCCGCGGAAGTTTCGACCAGAAGGGGGGCAGCAGGGATATTCTCTCCAGTAGAAACCGGCGTCAGAAAAGATGCAGCAGCAGGCTAACGCTGAGGCTGAAAAGCCTGGGGCATTTGGGGAGGCGCTCTTTACATTTGTGTCTTCTTTGGCCGAGAAACCAGCCAAGCGGCTATGGCTGCGAAGCTTAGTCAACTGTGAGGGACCATGTACGAAGTGGGTTCATCGCATAAATAATTCAACAGCCGAAGGGGGGGACCTGCAGCCGCCGCACAAGTCTGCAAGGTGTCACTGTTGGAGCTACGAGGACCACGGCTCTGGCCCCATCGATCTACGCAGCTCACCTGGCGCGCCCGTTCCCGCCGGCATGCGATGGGTCTCCGGGCTTGGGGCGGGATGCAGCCTTCGCCCACACCATCGAGTGCAGCGGCTCGCGCTAAAGCCGCCCTTTTGGCTCCTTCTCGGCTTTACGCGTAACCAAAGGTGCCAGAAAGTTGTTTCACTTCAGGTGCTGCTCTTTCATCGTTCAGAAGGAAGAATAACACCGAGCGCACCTCGATCGTTCCAAGGGGTGTGTTCGTTTAGGCAGTGACCCAAATATTTTCTAAAACGCACTGCATGCTCGAGTTCCGCATAGTTCAAGCTACCGGTCTATTGGCTTACTGTGCGACCTCGTACCAAGACGTATACACAGAACGACAGTAATTTGCTATGGTTTCAAACTACATTAATTGTAGAGAGAGAGAGAGAATGAATATAGGAAAGGTAGGGAGGTTAACTAGACTACGTCCAGTTTGCTACCCTACACGTGGGGAGAGGGGAATAAGGGAGAAACAGAGAGAGAGAGAAAGAGAGAAGGAGATGCACATTGCACACCACACACACAGTGCAAGGTTTCACAGGCGGTCGCACAGCGATGTTGCCTTCAAGAATTGTAGAAGGGCTCGTGTGGCCTTCTGGGCTGATGTACTTGGAGACCATGCACCCAAGATCTTTTCCTGAGTAAAGGGACGATCATCCAGTCTCCTCAAGGCACACTGGAGAGTCCGACGATCTTGTTCAAAGTCGGGACAATGGCACAAGACGTGGTCGAGAGTTTCTACACAGTTGCAGTAATCACACTTGGATGAGTCAGCCATACCAATGCGATGGCTGAATGAGTTTGTAAATGCTACGCCGACCCACAACCGACATAGCATTGTTGCGTCAAATTAATTGTAACTTTATTAAGCAGGCACCATGTTCTAAGGTTTGTTACGAAGCTGTTGGCGTGGAATGAAATGCCATTTCTCTGCAGAGAAAACTTTTTGAGCTGACTTTCTCAAGCTGTTTACTTCTATTGCGGCCTAACTGAATGATGTGTGCGTCACGAAGGAGAACTCCGAGTTGCCACTTTTACTGAAGAAGCTCGGTGGCGACAACGGTGGCAACGAGCAGTTTCAGATATATCATGCCTACTCATTTTTCTAAGAACCACGAATTTTTTTCTGGATATGAAAGCAAGCTTAAAAGGGAACATCATGGCAACCATAACAACTTCCGTAATTTATGACATTATTGCGCTTCAAATACTTGTCACGTCAGTCTCAACGCTCGGGGGACCTATGCTGAGTTGAATCTCGTCCCTTTCCATACATGAGATGCAAGCACTGATGACAAGGAAATAGCTTTGGTATGATTGGGTAAACAGAATGTTGAAAGTAACCTACGGCGGCATCAGATATATGCCCTTCTCGCTGGGAGTTATCAAGGTGAAACACATGCGCGAGATTGATGATATCCGTTAATTTTTTTTTCTACGAGGCCAGACAAGTTGTGGGAACAGTCCAAACGCCGGTACCATAAATCACAACCACCATGGAAGCACTGTGCATCAGGGGGACTGAAGAGCGCACTTTGAAGCCAACCATTTCCGTTATTGGCTGTTTTAGCCAATGTGCTCCTCCGGGTAACATCAATCGCGAAGAAATTTTTCTGAGTACTTACCTGGATGTCCTTAATTTGATTCAGAAAATCTGATTGGGTTTTTGTGTTTATCATTCAAAGATTTCTTGAGGGTTGATTCGCCGGTCTCTAAGACGCTCAGGCTTGGATTTCCGAGCCACCTTGCTCGCGGGGGCTCACGCGGTTGGGCCTTGCCAATCTCCCCTCTGGCCGCTGCCGTCTAAAAAAAACACGAAACTATATCATCCTGCGAGTCATAAGTCATAACCCATGTGACTACACAGCTCAGTCAGTGTCCTTGATGCCGAAGGCGTTTTCATGCGATAGCATAAAGAGCTCGTTTCGCGGAAATTCCGGTGTCGGCGTCGGCATCGTTGGTTGTGAGCGAAAAATCAGCGTTGTTTCTGAGCGAAAATTCGAGATAGATGCAGATAAATACATAAATAAATAAATAAATAAATAAATAAATAAATAAATAAATAAATAAATAATAACAAATCTTCGCTGCGAGTGAGAAGCGAACCCAGACCTTCTGCGTGACAAGCAGCTATTCTACCACGGAGCCCCGCCAGTACTTGGAACTGTTTCGTAAAAGTACGCTATAAGAATGCCATGTAGTGGGTGGAGTCTCCTTAGCACATGTAATATTGCGTGGCAGAATAGTAGAATCGCACTAGGCAGCAAAACATGGGCATTGCGAAACGAGTGGGCGTTTTAAAGCTGCCCACCTATTACAAAGTGTGCAGGAGCATGTGGCACCGTACGGACGTGTAGCGGGTACTTCACGAAATTGGAAAAGGAAAAATTATGGCGTAGTAGGCACTTCGCAACTGTACTTGCAGTAGGCATTCTAGGATAGGTTTCAACGACCAATGTTACGCTCACAAACGTTCCTTTTTTCTTGCAGCACGGTTGAAGGCGACGCGCACGGGACCCGATTACGCTACCGTGTTCTACTCTTGCAGGCGAAGCTCAAGCGTCCTCCAAGATTGTTCTTTTTTCCTTCGCAAAGGTCGCCATGATAACTTCTGACCAGGCGGGCCTCCGGAAAGCTCCATGTTCAAGGCGATATGCATATATAGGAAGTTACGTTTGCGGGGTCGCCATGCCTGATCCTTCTCATGGACGCGTGCAAGCTGTTCACGCACTACGTCGCGTCCACGGTCCACTACTCCGTGGGTGTAGTGACGAACTTGTGCCGTTCTGCTAGAGCTGATACATGCTCGTCTCGAGCTTACTGGATCCGGCGGACTAGTTTGCCGGCTCACGCCGTGGCAGACGCCGCCTATCATCCATTAACAGCAATATACCCATCACCCTTGCTGGTACTACCACGTTTGAAACCAGTGGACATTCACAAAGAAAATCTATGGCGCATCTCACGAGCACTTATACTTCCGTGTGGATATGACCCTGCTAGTGGTCTCTCTCAAGAGAAGGTACTGCTCCGAAGGCTTCACGTAAGTGCGGCTTCAAGCCGCGCACCGTAAAGCCGCGCACTGTGGTGACACATCGACTCCTCTTCTAGCTGCCCATTCTGTTCGGCGTCATTGCTCGAAGCCAACTTGTATGATCTTCTGTAAGCATGCCCTGGGCTACTAACAGCTCGTCAACTCTATCTACAGTGCTCGGTACTTTTAGCAAATGGGTCACCAGACCTAGAGAAATGGTTCTATGGTCCAAACCACAGGTTTCTCCTATACTTTATGCAGGAAGCTGTACTGCACAGTCGCGTGTAATTTTCCTTGATGCCGTAAGGCTGCAACTGGATCTTGCGCCATACAACACTACGTATATATAATCACTGACACATATTTTAGGGGTTCCTTAACGCATACGTTTGTGTAGTATTTTAACGCACATACCGGCATATTGAAGTACATAATATGGTATTTTGTTAACTCTTTCTGTTCGTTCTATTATTTCTTGTCTTGCATTTGCAAGAGACAATATCGTGATGTATTACGCGAACAAGCAACGTAGATCGATTTATTATTATTTGCTTATACATAAACAGTGCAAGATTCACAAGCTCGGCCTGGAGCAGCTGTCATTCTCGTGTTCATTTCTTTACTGCCCACTTTATTAGGAGCGCTTCGCCTTATTAGGCGCTACCTATTAAGCGAGAGATACACGCTAAACCGCTTGACCCCGAGTACAGAGGTAATAAAATTTCCGGCGCGTGCCCCTGCCGCTCTTTGAGGCTTTCGATGTCGATGGGCATTTCGTCGCTCCTCTGGCAGATCTGCTCTTCCGGGCCGCAAAAGCTGACCACAGCGAGCAGCACGATGCCAATTTGATCTGGACGGATGAGGCCGCCCGCCGTGCGCTTTCACCATAGAAACGAGGCCTCTCAATGGTTAATCCGTCCTCGCGGCGGCGTCGGGAGGGGCACACGGCGGGGTGGACGCTGTAATAGCGAGCGCCTGCACGGAAAACGCCAGGTGCCCGGCGGCTGGGATGCCCAGCAGGCCGCTAACAGGAGCAATGGGCGGTGTGCCTGAATGGGCGTCTGCCATTGATGGCGCTCAAATATTGACTGTTCTTGCGATGTTAGTGCGGGCTGTGCAGCCGGACGAGGACGCATATGGGGACACGGGTAGATAAAAAACGATGTTTGAATAGAAGAAAAGAAACCATTAAAATGGTCAGATTGCCTACACAGCACAATCATGTGTAAAGCCAGAAGCGTGCGTACAATGTACGGGTACATGCGTGCGCCCATGGACATGTATGTGAAGCTTCTGTCGTTCGCATATAAGCTCCCACATCGTGTAACCATAAAACGACACTGTTTTCGATTGTCAACGCCGTAGCCATTGCTTATCGATCGTTAAAGGCAGTTTTCTCGCGAACAGCTGTAAACGTGGTCGAGGAAAATTGTTCTCTTTTGTCTCAGTGCAGTAAGCAGTTCTACTTCGGATTTCCTTTCGAGATGTCTTACGACGTGTCAGAAACAGGCTCTGCAGTCGACCGCTTCAATAACAGCGTGTCGTTCGTGCTGTTTTTCCTGTATTGATTCTTAAATACCATTCACTTAATACCTAGCGTTCATGTCTCGTTGTTAAGACCTGGGTTTATGTTACGTATTACGTTATTCGTGTATGTGGCAAACAAAACAATGCAATCGGTATTTATTGGATATTCACGAGATGCTCGAGCTAATTTCGGCATATATAAACGAAGTACGAGCTCTAAATGATCCGGTCGCTGACTAAGAACTCGTTACGATTCGCTGAGCAGAAACGTTTATATTCAGTGAAGCATGGTTTAGAACGCGAGCGCATGATGTCTGGACGCGAAGTGAAGCAGCGGGCATTGATTATCGAGGAGCACCGTGAACATTTTGCACAGGAATGTGACGCTGAGAATTGTTGATACGGCTGCGAGGAAAGGCTTGCAATGCTTGTGCACAATCACTCATGTATTCAGTGTCACGTGCTGTCCATGCAAAGGGGCACAACGCCAGTGGTAACGACGTGAGCCGTTTAAGAGCGCCAACACGTATACTTTGACAAGCACTTTGTACGGAACTGGTCTTGATTCCATCATTCGTGTGCGCAGTATATTATGAATTCTGACGGACGTGTCTGTATCGTTGGAGCACTCCACAACTTTGCGTTAAAAGGAGTCTTTTAAATATGGCCCCTTGTCATCCACCCCTGAATTCCAAAAAGTTTACTCCCTTAAAGTTCTTCGGGTGTCCCGCGGGTAACATCCTAATCATTATGGCTATAGAAAACATCTATCACACTTAACATCAACCTTAACTACATGTGCGATGAGAAAAGGCATCGTCGAAAACTTTGCACTAATTCTGACTACCACGTCTGCATAGAAATATGAAGGAATTTAGCAGCAAAAGCTAACAAAATTTATCTATTGCGCTTCTCGCGAGGTCCTTTGTATGTCATAATTCTTCATGCAGTAAAATGGCCGCGAACAAGAAAGTTGTGTTTGTTTTTACCTCCGATTCAATCTTACTCGTTAAGTGTGTGAGCCATGGGACAGCCAAACACCCCTTTTACGCCTTCAAAGGGGCAAAAGGTTTTACTATGTTCCCTGCACTTGCTTCATTTATTCTATCCCGCAGTTCTGTGAAACACACCGAAAGTACGATTGCACTAGCGAAGCACACTGTCGTGCTGAAAGATTGAACAAGGCCATGCTACTATCCTAGGTAATGTAAAAGAGCAAATGTGCATTTGTATGGCTTGAAAACGACAAACAGAAAGGCTGATGTCATTCAAAGATTGTACTCAGGCTATCAATACGCCTGCAGCAAACAATGCTCCTACATTCAGGAAATTGGCCAAGCATTCATTCCCAATTTGCAAAATGACTACTCAAGAAATGGAAGATGTCTCACTTTCTGCAGCGTTTTATGAATTTGATCCCATACCACGTTCGCATATAGCCCACACTGAGCTTACAAGTTTTACCCATAAATTATGAAAAAACTGCCAGGCCTGCTCGGAACGCGCAGCACAGTCACAGCGATAGCTGGAAGGGCGGCCTGTCTAGAGCCTTTTTTCTAAATAACACGCTTGGGGCAACTACTGCAAGCACACTTGCACGGTACCCACTGCGCCATAAATCATCATAATATTTGTGTGGTATAGGGAAGCGCCCTATGCTATTATTCGCCATTCTTCGGAGAAGCGTGGTACCCGCTACACACCTGTAAGGCATTATGTGCACTTTGTTGATGCTGTAGCTGACGACGATGAAGAATTATGCCTGAGGCTTTTGTAATGGGTTGGAGCATTCAACGACACATTTCTTTACGCTATTCGCATTGTCGGACGCCTGGTTGTTACTTTACTGTTCTAAAACGCTTTATTACCCATGTTAACGCTATTCCTTACCCGATATGACGCCTGCATGGGGTCAGTTTGCAACGGCGTATCAAGCACGGGCGTAGCTCAGTGATAGAATACTGAACTGCCAGGTAGAGGACCCGGGTTCCGAATTCCATTCTATTCTCGGTATTTTTTATTTATGTAGTTTTCTTTCTTATTTAGCGTGATAGTGGTTACGGACACCGGCGGTGGCAGACAACTACGGCGTCAAAATCGTCCCTTGTTGTGATCTCATAACAGCTTTCGCTGTAAAAGCGTATGTGATCCATGCTGTCACCCCTCACCGTGAGCTATCTTTTAATAAGGTGTTCTGCAATCGGTTGTAAGGGAGAAATGAAAAGACTTTAAGGTTGTAAGAAAAGATTGTGACTGAAGAGACTGGAGTATTTTCATTAACTTTCCTGAGTACCAAGGCCACTTTGTCTCCGTTTAATCGTATAGAAAAGCATACTTGTATCTCCTGAATGTGCTTCACAGTTTTTAGCGGCAACACGTTTCTTTAATGCACAATGAAGTAATAACTTTTGTTGCTTCAAACGATTTTACCTGGCTGTAAAATGACACCTTGTTGCGAACTAATATGTCACTGTATACTTTGTGCGTCATAGAACTCTAGATAATTAACTAAAAAACTGACCAACGAGTCAACAAACTCTAGTAAACGTGCCTAACTTTGTTACCTGCAGAAGTACATGATGCTACGTATTGTTGATACTTTCTCGAAGACAATCACGCTGAATACAAGCAGCTACATGTCACATACGCTGCTTTACACTTGCGAATTATCGCGAAACACGAGCAACGTTCTTGGCAAACACCAAGCTGAGCATCGCTTATACCGATTGAGCGCCGTATAGCTGGGAGTTTGTTTGTTTTCGTTGTTACGCAATAGCTATTTTTTTGAAATGTTTAGTGTAGCGAATGGCTCGCTTACGCTTTTAATCTACATGATGATAATAAGGACTCAAATTTAGTTGTACTGACGCGATAATATTGTACTTGCAACAGGCACGCCCTCGCTGGGCCTGTCTTTTTTTCCGCTACATACCGCACATTGCATAAGAGCCTTCATGCGCGAAGTGTGCGAAGAAAGGAGCAGAGTGGATATATCGACCGCTCTGCAAGCCAGTGTCACGAGGGGGGGGTAGGAAACAAAGCAAATCCCCTCAGCCTGACGCACCAGGTGACGAAGAAGACAGGTAGGGTCGTGTGGGGACTGCCATGTAGCGCTGCGGACCGGCCAGGCGTCGCCCTGTCTGGAGCGCTGAGTCAGGCAGTGCGCGCCTGGGGTCGGGCGGGCGTGTACATACGCGGCGCCACGCACGTGAGCGCACGCGCCAACCTGGCCGCCGCCGATCCACGCGGGCCCGGTTACAGCATCGCCCAGCTCGGAGTACTGAAGGCCCCCCCTCCTAATGGACACGGCCATTGATAATAATGGGCACTCTGCTAGGTTGCGCATGACCGAAGCCACGCCAGGGCAGCTTGCTCGAACAACGGGGTTGTTGCGGTCACCGGCTGTCCTCGTTGCAATTTTGTTCCACTCGAAACAATCCTCGAGATGCTGTTGCGACGATGATCCGGGGCGACCACAGATCTATGAGGAAAGTATAGTGGCGGAAAACATTCCAAAGTCATTTCGTGGAGGTCATCCTCCTTCCTCCCCAACCAATTTTTTTTAAAGTTTTGCTTGTGTATAGATACACACGCAAACACGCATGAACATACATAAAAGTTAGTTGAACCTCAACACCCCCCCCCCCCCCCCCCTCTCCGTCCTCAAAAAGTCTGGCTACGCCCCTGCTACGTACTATCAACTAAATATTTATTTAAGAAAAGATTGGTACATATCGAAGTAAACTTTCCGTTGCTAGTATGCGCTCTTGTTGTCTTCTTTTCCCTATATATATATATATATATATATATATATATATATATATATATATATATATATATATATATATATATATATATATATATATATATATGCGCCTTTGTTTTCCCGCGCAAATCTTTCAGCAGAGGAATTAATCGAAACATATGCTAGTAGCTTGAGTATCTGAGGTGCTTTTAGACACTTTCTGAAAGTCTTCATGGCTTGGCAAGTACGCGAGCCCTTACTTGAACCTTTTGTGCTACCAAGCTCGTAGTGAGGCCCTGAAATCATACCGCATCCGGTCGCATGATCTCTTCAATTACAGCTTTCCGGCCTAGCACACGAGTGCGTTATCTAATGCCTCTGACTTCTCCGTTGTCTTTGTGGCTTTTCTTCCCTAATGGCAATCGGACAAACAACCATGGCTGTATATTTCCACTCCGTAAGTTCAACTCCATTATCGCAACCACCTCGCATTCATACGCGCTACATAGGCCGTAGCATATTCCCTTCATAAAAAGTTGTTCCACAACTGATTCTGTTGGCCGATAAGCACTGCCGAAGACCCACAAGAGGGAGGAAGGTAAATGAAAAGGGAAATTTGTCGTCGTTCATCTGAAACGCGAAGCTCCGAAGGAAATCGCTTATCTCTCAAAAAGCATGATTACACCGTTTACGAATAAGTTATTCAACAAGGAAGCTCTCTTTCAGCTTGGGTAGCGTTCGCAGATTCCTTATACAAATAGGTCGACGGAATTTGGCCCTTCTGTTATTCGGTTAGGTAAATTCGAGTGCATCACTGTCGTGTCATCATCATTATCAGCCTCTTTTTGCCCACTGCAGGACGAAGGCCTCTACCAATGATCTCCAGTTGAGCCTATCCTGTGCGAGTTGATTCTATTTTATCCCGTCGAACTTCTTAATTTCGTTACTCCATCTAACTCTCTGCCTTCGTTGACTGCGTTCCCCATCCCTTGGTAACCATTATGTTGCTCTCATTGTCCACTGGTCGTCTGTCCTATGTATTACGTGGCCAGCACACATCTACTTTTCACTCCTCATATCAACTGGAATATCCGCTACCCCTGTTCGTTCCCTGACCCATTCTTCCGTCCTCTGATCCTTAACGTTACTCCTATGTTTTTTTTTTCGTTCCATTCCACGCTGCGTGGTCCTCAACTTTTCTCTAGTTGCTCCGTTATTCTCCATGTTTCAGCCCCATTAGAACGGGCAGTATGCAGTGATAATATTCTTTTCGCTTTAATGACAGTGCCACATTTCCGGACATTATTTGGAAGTGCCTACCGAATGCGTTGCAGCACATTCTTAATCTTCGGTGAATTTCTTTTTCGTGATTAGGCTCTCCTGTTAGCAATTGTCCTGGGTATACATATTCTTGTATACACTCCGTTGTATGGTTTTCAATCGTGAACTCTTTCGCTTTTGCCAATGTATTCAGCATTATCGTTCTCGTCATCGGATTAATTTTTAGGCCTACTTTATGACTTTATCAATTTAATTCCTCAACCATGTTTTGCGATTTGTTGCCATCGTTACTGAATAGTACTTTTTTTTTTTTATTGCGACATAGACTTGCCCTTGAGGCATAATATTTTGTGTGTATATGTCTATTAAATGTGTGCCGTTAGGCCAGTGTTGTGTATGAAGTGAAGTAGTGTCTTGTGGAATGTGTTGTCATGTATCCAGTGGTCATAACTGGTTGTGTCACTGTAGCGAAGGCCGGCTTACAGGAGGCGACGGGAGCGTTCCGACTGCAACCCTTGGCATGTCCATATAAGATGGTGAGCATCTGCTTGCATCACTGGAATGAAACAGTACGGACACGTAGCACTCACTGGTAAATGCGATCAGTTCCACGTTGAGATAAGAGCCGGTGTAAGGGCCACCCCTGCCCGAAGCCTCCTAAGCCAGACTTCCTCCGCCCTCGTAAGGTGAAGGGGGAGACAGCAGACACACGGTGGGATAAGAGCGCGTGTATCCTGCCGGAGAACATTTTTACGGGCACGGAGTGAGTTTAGGGGTTGAGGTGGAAGGGGAATAGATGGAAGGTCTGTATTAGGAAGGGCAGTGTGCCTGCTGGTCAGCAGCAATATTGTGAGGGTTCGCAGCATGGCCTTGAATCCAGGGTACCCTGATGCAAGCCGCTGTATTATGGTTCATCTTATGTATCGCCTCGCAGATTTCCATCGCCTTGTGAACTTTCTTGAGTTCCTGAATAGCTGCTAATGAATCAGTGAATACGTCAAGTTGCTTAATTGTAGGCAGCTTAGAGGTGGCATCCCACACTGCGTCATGGATGGCTTGAAGTTCCATTAAAAGAGGACTGGCTTCCGTAGATAGATAACGCTGGTGACCACTGATGAAATTCTGCGTAGTATTCAGGAATAATGTCCTCCCGCCGTCTTGTAGGATAGCAGTATCAGTATAGACTTTGCAGGTATTAGCGCATGGTGCTTCGATGATAGAGCGTTTGTCACTAATACCTGATGTATCGTTGCGCCGTAACTTAGTTGTCTTAGTAGATGTGATGGTGGTGAATTCCCAGGGAGGCATTGTACCGGGGCTGGTTGTCAATGCGAGAGCCGCGTTGAGCGTGAACATGCAACGCAGCAACAACCGGAACAAGTTGCTTTTTTATATCACGGGCTTTTTCTCTTTGCGAAATTAGCTCTGCAGTTGTGTTGAGCTCGGGCATGTTCCTGTAAAGTTGGTATCGGAGTGATGCGGGGTAACGCTGTTATTGTGCGCATTGCATCACGGTTAATAGTCTCCAACTGTGCCAGCTGTTTTGCACATCACAAAGTACTATTCGGTTTACTTTGGCACTGAATAGTACTTTGTTATCTGCAAATCGCAGGTTGCTGAGATATTGTCCGTTAACTTTAATTGCTGCTTCTTCCCAGTCTAGCTGTTGAGATACTCCCTTTAAGCATGCCGTGAACAACATTCGGTATAACGTATCTCCTTGTCTGACTCATTTTTCAATCGTAGGTATAGGTTCTTTTTTGTTGTGCGTGTGTGTGTGTGTGTGTGTGTGTGTGTGTGTGTGTGTGTGTGTGTGTGTGTGTGTGTGTGTGTGTGTGTGTGTGTGTGTGTGTGTGTGTGTGTGTGTGTGTGTGTGTGTGTGTGTGTGTGTGTGTGTGTGTGTGTGTGTGTGCGTGTGTGTGTGTGTGTGTGTGTGTGTATGTTTGCGCGCGCGCGCGCGCTTGCGTGCGTGCGTGCGCGCGCGTGTGTGTATGTGTAGAAGTAAGAAAGTAAGCTAGCTATGGTGTCTTTGTAGATGTCGGCTAAGGTATTGACATGCAGGTCATGTATATATAACCTTTAGGTACTCTTTGTCGACTTAGTGCTTTTAAGACTGCTAGTATATCTCTCCTGAGTCGAATGCGTTTTCGTAGAATATGAAAGCCAAATGAAGGGACTAAATATGTGTGTTACTATATGTCTGTATGGAAACATGAGTGTTTTAGAGAAATATTAGTGAGTAAATGCCAACAATCATGGACACTAGCAGGACTGAGTTTATCCGGTCGCTTACGTTGACGCAAGGAGCCAAATTTCCCTTCAGTAGTTCTGGCATAAAACTCAATGGACGGAAACGAAGCCACCACCGCAAATCATATGATAGGACACATGTGATGGTAGGGGTTCGACTCTCACCATGGAGACAAGTTGTGTTTTGGTTCGTTTTCACGTGTCCTTTTTTTTAGGCGTACACTTCAATTAATCAGCGTAGAAACCAGCGTAGTTTCGTGAAACTGTCAAAAAAAAAAAAAAAAAATGGACTCTCTCGCCACCTTGCCTAATTTTCGTCGCTTATAAGCAAATCTTGACAGTGCGGGAAATATTTGTGTCATTACGGATATACACGCACACCCGTTCTGATGGATAGACTCACCAGCCGTCCAAAATCTCCTTAGAGTTGCGGAGTTTTGAGGCATCACTTGCCTTGAAGGGGCGCACGCACACATCGGAGATTAAAAATCACATATTGTATTATCTGTTTCTTTGGAAGCACCGTTAATTTTACCCACGAGCACTGAGCTTCTTGATATGCTTTGTTGAGGAATTCCCTTTGCGCTTGAACAACAAACATGCAAGAGATTTTAACGCAATATCATTAAAGAGCTCTTTTCACAGACATTCCGGTGTCGGCGTCGGCGTCGTTGGTTGGGAGTGAGAAATCGAAATAGATGCAAATAACTAAGTAATAAATAATATTCGGTTCGAGTGGGAATCGGACCCAAGCCTTCTGCGTGGCAAGCAGGTGTTCTACCACAGAGTCTCGAAATTGCTTCTGAAGAAAACACTATATGAATGTTAAGTAGTGCGAGGAGTGTCATAACAACATGTAATATCACGGGGCAGACGCGTACAGTTTCACCAAGGCATCTAAAAATGTGAGTTGCTCAACGAGTGGGTAGTTTAAAGGCCTACCCATGACAAAGCGCTCAGGACATAGGTAATCATCATCATCAGTAGCAGCAACAGCATCAACTAAGTGGGCATATGCACAGGTGCGCGTGTTGCCTTACCGACGCGCAGTGGGTATTTTGCTAATTGGTAAAAGGAAGAATTATGACATAACGGCCAATTCAAAACTGTACTTGCAGTAGGCATTGCAGGATAGTTTTACATGGCCAATGTTACTCCCTCAGACGTTCCTTTCCTTGCTGCACGGCTGAGGTGTCCACCGAGAAGCGAAGCTAAGTGAGCGATTGAGCAGGCGATGCGAACGAGTTGATACTCATAAAGGCGAAGCTCAAGGCTCCCCCAAATTTTTCCTAACGAATCAACGGTGAGGGTACGTGCGTTCTATTTCCAAACTATTGCCCTTGTACGGTGGCGTTTTCATGCCTGTGTTTGTCTCAGACCTTGATCATTTCGCTCATACACATACTTGCCGAAGTGATACTGGATGCCCGGATACGAAAAGGATTTCGATTAATGTTGTGTACATAGTTTAAAATAAGTAAAATAACTGCGACCTGGCAATTCAGACTGTAAAGACCAGATGATGCTGCTTTTCGCTCGCAAAGCAGTTTATATAAGGCTAGAATCTCTATCCGATAGCATTAATTTTCAATTCGCACATGCATGGAAGTCAGTGTGCGTGGCGGTATAGCCCCACTTCAAGTGAGTAAATATATATATATATATAGAAACAACAGAATTCTCTGTTGTTTCTTTTGTGTATTGTAAATACAGAATACAGTTGGAAGGCTTTCTGGCTTTATCGTACTTCCCATTCGTTTCCACTCCTACAAAATTAAGTGCGACCATTAGACGAGGCATCGACCACAAAATGGTGTATACCTCGCTTCCACGTATCTCCATCAACCGCGAAAAGTGACTTTGATTCAAAGGAGCAGGCTTTTGCGGATATCCGGAAGGAGCTTGTGCGAACGTTGAAAGGAAAAAAAAAAAAGAAAAAACGTAAACCTTAGATCCGGCCAACGCAGCCTTCCGGCAAGATCATGCTGGCCAATCCGCGCGAGAAATCTCGCGCGCGGAGTCGCGATATATCTCTTCATTAGGGGACGACAGCCAGACCGCGCCAACCGACCACCCGCCGCCGCTGGGGAGGCACGGGCCGGGGTGACACCGGCTGCGGGGACTCCGGCTGGGGAGGCCTACTAAGAAATAGTTAACATGCGCATTTCGACCACTGCGCGGCAAATAACCGTGGCCGGGAGAGAATGGGGGGTCGGGGGGTCTTCTCTAGAACGAATTTCCTCAATCGATGGCCGGCCCACCCTCCGAGACCGTCGCCACGACACGCGCCGTCTTGTACTTACTCAGATGCGAGGGCACAAGTGCACGGGCACGCACGGCTTTGAAAGTAGCCAGAACTTCACCCGCTTAAATGTGAAAGCGAAACGTCGTCATTTTGTTGTCGCTGCGATCCTTCGTAACCTTTAAACGCTCCCGTTGCGCCAGGATGCTTTATCTTGCGCCGCTGGAAATAGACAGCTATTGGCCGATTTCTTCGCACGTGACAATATAGATAATGGCGTGAAAGGAAGGAAAAAGATGGGGAGGTCAACGAGATTGAAAATGTTTTTTGCTGCCATAGAATAAATACGGAAGACGAGGGAGGGGAGACAATTATAGACAAAGGAAGTAATAAAAAAGACAAAAAGCTTACGCACACGATCAGACGTACCACTTATTAATGACATTCCGTTTACTGTGCCTTACTGTACGCTAACCCCAGAATTCTCTCATCGTTGTTACTTACGCCACCGGCCTGGAATAGACTGTTGATCGTCATTTAACTTAAAGGAAGATTTCATTTTGTTTACCGAAGGCAACATTCCCACAAAAATACGATCGCCAGATAGCACCGCAAACTTTGCATACACTTGTTGATTCTATACTCTGTTACAACCTGATAAAAAATGCCAACTCCGCCCTCTGCCACCGCTGTCCCTCCCATAGAGAGTTAGCATAAATGCTCCATCCAATAGCGCTTACTCGTTTCCTTGACTTCAAGCTCTTTTCGAGCGTTTCAGATAGTTAACTTTCCCACACAAGCTCTCGTTTGTGGCGGCTCTTTTTAGATCGGAAACTTGAACGTCCTGATAAATTTCGTCAGGGATTCTGACATCGCTGCTCAGCCAAAAGTAATGTGTTAGGGTAGTAACGATGTAGGAACGCTCCGGCAGCGTTCCTATACACTGCCGCGCCTTATAAACGCTGAACGGCAGCTGCAGTTCCGCCGACGGCGGAAACTTGAACCACTAAAGATTCACAGAGGAGTAGGCGAATATGCGTAAGCATTCTGCCCTTTCTTATCTCAACGCGTACGTGGCATCGCTTTATTGAGCAACAACAAAACAACAGCGGCTGCATCACGGACGACAGAGATGAGCAAGTGGCACTCTGCTTACGCATACTCAGACAGCTAATAGTGAATGAGAGCGCCTGTCCTCCTTCTTAGTCACTACCACTACTACTTCTAGCAGACTTTTTTTTTACATTTGGGCTTTGGCTTCTTTCTTATTGTTGGGAAAACCTATGCAAACTTTTACTGCCAGAAAGTGAAGTGTATATCTAAATGGCAGTCGTGCATGGAGGCTCTATGCGCTACAAGTTCGGTGATATACGAGTGTACTGGGGGGCCCTTGATTTGATTCAGGGACGACGGCATGATCACCTTGATTTGTGTATAAAAGTATTTTGGTACCGACAGTAGACATGGGCGGGATTTCGCTGCTATTATTTCTGCGGGTATTCTGTGGCGCTCTTATTAGTCGTCATTCTCGGCCGGCCTATCTCATCAATAGCGTGCCCTTGTGCGAAAGATTTTGCTTCACAAAAGATAACCACGGGCGCATTTTTATACGCTATGGCAGGGACCGCCGGCGCTCGCTGTGTTCCAACAACGAGACCGTGCGTTGCTTTTTTTGGTCGTGGCGTGACGTATGAGGTCCCATTTCACTCCCCCCAATTCATTGTTACTGCGTTGACAATTATAGGGGCACTACAAGTGCCAATTCGTCTTTGCTGTCATGTTCCGTGTAAAGTCCAAGTGCGATGGGATCCTATCGCGCCCTATGCGCTGTTCTCTTTTTATGCGCGACCGAAAGCGTGTCATTGCAGGCGGCTGCGATAGGTGGCCAAGCGTGCCGTCCGCCGCATGTCCCGTCTTGCAGACAATCTGTGTTGGTTGCAAAGGCTTAGCGATCCGACAGGTCTAGTGGCTTCGTGTGAGGTATTTTTCCCCTCGAAGTGTTAGAAGTCACGTTATCTCATAGTTTCAGAGATGCTTTGAAGCGAGAGGTAACGCGAGGCTTTCGCTCAGCTGTCTGCGCCGATTACTGCGCCATGCAGCGTTGTCAGTGAGATGTTCACGGTCATGTATGATTTCTGTCCCTGTTATCCTGTTTATACACGTGACATCATGTTTTCTTATTTATTTAGTGAGCGAAGGCTTGCTGCGATATATACGGTAGTTAAAACTAAGGAATTTCGTTTATTTGCCTAGTAAATTGCAAACAGTGACTATTCTTCCTGCCTTATTCCTGAGCACCTTTTAGTGAGTCTTTCTGCGGCCGCCGCTTTCAGGGCGGGGTAGTACGGTGGCGTGCTGTTGTTCGCGTTTCGTGGGCTTTCATTTTTAGAAATTTATTTTGCAATTAGCATGTCGCTGTACACGACACTTATTACACATTCCTTATAAGTAATTACAATTTCTTAATTCACAATTCAGATAGTTATCTTGTAGCAATGCCGCCTTTTTGATTCCGTCATTCCAATCATCCATCTCTCGCGAACGGCCGATCCCGCTGATAACGGGAGTGCCCAAGAGAAGAAATCTCGAAAAGGCGTTGGGATCGGAAACGGAGGAAGAAACAAGAGAGAGAGGAAAGGCAGGGATGTTAACCAGTCTAGAAAAACTGGGTAGGAATCGCTGGCAAATAGCGGCCCAGACAGCAATCTTTGAACCGATAAAATTCGTTATGTTAACAATGGTATATCATCACCAAAAAAATTTTTTTTCTGGTGCCTCGACTGTGAAGGTCGACTGTGAAGGTCGACTGTGAACAAGGAACTTGGTCTTCCTTGTGCAATGTAATCTTTTCATTTTAATAATCTAAAATGACAGTTGGGACACGCTGTATACGTTTTCAAAAGTAGCCTCTCAAGTGTACAAACAAGTATTAGATGACTCATCCGGAAATTGTACAAACGTTTACGAGCAGGGAATGTTGGAAATGTTGAAATGTATATTCATAATGTGTCTCTTAAGCGACGTTGGAGTGGCCACTAACACGTTTTCCTCTTCTATCTTCTACTCTTTCCTCCCCACCTACAGCATTAATTTTCTCTTCCCTCTCTCTATCTATGTAGCACCCTTGAACTCATTATTCTTGTTTCAATGTGGAGGACAACATTAAAACTCTTCTCAGCACTCTGTGCTTCCTCTTCACTATTGTCTGTGTGTTTTATCGGCAATACACGCTACGATCTTCAAGCTTCTAAATAGCACATACAAGAATCTATACGTACGGGAATCTCTTCTCCTTCTTTTTCTGAACTGGTGTGATACTATTTGCATGATACCGTGCACTTCATAAAATACATAACTGCTAAATCTCCATAAAATAAAATCTCAAATACAAGTGTTCATGCAGCCGGGCGAATGCGAAGCCACTTTCGTCTGCTGCATTTAATGAGCCAAAACAAGGCAAGGGATCCTTCGAAGGAATGTAGGAAGATAAGTTGCCAGGAGTTATTAGTGACTCGGCTCGAAAGCCTCCAACACGTTGCGTGCATTGGATTTGAACCGGGCGTCGCGGAATAAAAAGGAAAATGGAGGGGGGCCGGCTATATAATTTCGAAGAAAAGTGCGCTGGCTGAGAAAAATGAGCACGTCGATCTTTTTCTTATATTTTTCTTTCTCTCTCTCTCTCGACGCAATAGGGAACCCGAGCGCGCGGTCTGAGGCGACTCATCGCGCGCGGCTTCGGGCCTGACTCAACGACAAACGGAACAAAGAGCCGTCATATTTCCAGCGCTGTGGTGCTTGCTCATAATCGACCGGGGCCTTTGCTTCTCGCGCGGCGTCGGCACAGTAAGTTCGCCCCACAACAAAACAGCCCGACAACACTGACAACATCCGCCAACACGTGGTCGGCAGGCCGCTTCTCGCGATTTCGGCGTTGCGTCCCGGAGACACCCGCTCTGGCTGCGACTCGGCCGCCGCCAGGGTAGCGTCCGAGTCGCAGCCGCGCAGCCAATCAGAGCGGGCGCCGGGCGCGAGTCTCGCGCGACGTGCGCCCCCCAAGCAGCAGCCGCCAGAAGGCGGCCAGATTGAACGCGGTGCGTCGGCCCGTAGCGGGGCGCCGGGACACCACCACGGTCCTCCAGCGTCGCGGCGCGCTCTTCATCCGGCGCAATCGCTCGCCGCCTCGTGACGCGCGTCGTCTCGACGCCATGTGCGCGTGATGCACGACGACGCCCGGAAAACACGGCCGACGAGGGACGACGACGACGACCCACCACGGCTCCGCGTCACTGCGTGGCACTGAACGGATTTGTGTGTCTCAACCGCGACCATGTGCGACCCGAGGACCGTGATCGAAGGATCGCTCAAGTACCGCGACGGCCGAAAGGTAAGCTGCCACAACCTTCCCTCTCTTTTTTTTTGCTGTCTGTCTCGAACGGTGAACGGGAGTGCAGGGAGGGACCGCAAGATAGGAGATCGAACCTGCTCGGAGCGGATAGGAAGATCCAAATTATTGTCGGTTACTAGGGTGCTGAAAACCAAGACGCCCTTGGCTTTGCACTAATAGAATCAGAGGATGACTCTCATTCTATTGTGCTAAGTTAGCTTGCTTGCGGAAAAGAATGCAAAGTCCATTGCCGTAACGCCAGCACTCTTTTTATTTAGGGCACCCTTGCGCCATAAAACACCATATATCTTTTTTCATTTACCTATGGGATCTTAGTTTCACGAATTCAACCTAGGAAACGACGTGTATAATATTCTTGGTGAGGTATAGTCGACACAAACAAGGTCTTTTCTCCGTTGGCATTCCTACATGTGTCCATTCGCTGCATCATCATCACCATCGTCATCGTCATCATCGTCATCATCATCATCACCAGCATGTTATATTCATATGAAGGGCCTTAGCGGTTCATATGTAAGATACAGCAGTAGAAACTTCACTTTTAGAAAGAAAAAAAAAAAAAAGGTCGGCATATTCACTATAGAAATACTAGCAGTGTACTAGAACATGTTGTTGGGCTAGTTGGTTCATTCTGAAGAAAGGTTAAGGACGCAACTCAGTAAGTTGCAAGGGACGCTCTATCCTGTCCCCTTCTCTTTTTTTTTTTTCATCTACGTGGGTTGCGTCCTTAACCTTTCTTCACTAACGGTTTACTTGGGACAAAAGCACCAAAGGTTAGTTAAATTTACTACCTGGTTTGTAAGCGAATATTACTAACTCGTATGCTTAGTCCGTTACTAAGTTGTTAGAAACCGCACTAGCAACATAGTAACTGTACTAACACTCGTGGACTAGAATTACCCAGGTAGACGTTTTCTCATATTTTGTTTATATGTGCGTGTGCATTGCCATATCAAGTTGATTCTGCTGCAAAACATGTATGAGATGAACTAAAAAACGAAAATGGCGCAGCACTGTCCTACTGCACTAATTAACAAGCGCTAATTATTTCGAGTAATTACTATGGCAAGTACATATTACAGCAATGTATCTAGTGGTATCAACGGGCCACACACGAGAACACGCACTCAAACACATACAGGAATATCAAGACTTATACACACCAGATATATACTCTAACAGCAGCTTGAAGGTTCTTTATGCTCTTACTTCCGGATAGCTCACCATGTACCAGTTAGCGACCATAGAATTGAGAAGAATAATCGCTGTTTTCTACCAATTATCTTGTGCTATACTATTTGCACATATGTACGCCATCACGTAGCCCGAAACTGTTATCCCAACGTAATCAAGAAAATTAAAGTTTGTCTAAATTTTGCATAAGACTGTCACAATACCGGCATAATATACTGCGGCATCTACGAAGCATCTGGCAACACAGGTGGCTTAGTAGTTACGTAGTTAAAAACACTAAGAAAGCCTCCCTGGTTAGCAACGGCAAAATTTACTGGCTTTAGCGCTGGATGCCGCGATACGCTCGAAACTATAGTAAATATATGCGTTTACTCTTTACTAACCTTTTTGAAGTGTTCAACAACGAAGCACATTGATAAAATGCGAAAAATTTAATAAAAATAAAAAAAAACATATTTTACATAAGTACACATCAATTTTGCCCACCAGATAGCAAGCACAGAACTTTCTTTTTTTTTTCTTTTTTTTCGTTAGCACCTGCCAACTACAACATCTCGCGGTAATTTGGCCGTAGTGATGTATTGGTCATGGACGTTCAAGTAGATCTGGCCGGATATCCGCGAACAAGAACCACTACAGCGTTTTTCGAGCAGTCACATGATCATTTATCCGCGACTCCTCCCGGAATGATGCAATGCGCGCAGAAAGAACGCTGCGTGACTTCTTCACGTGCTCTTTGCAACAAATGACCCCCCACCATCAGGCACTCTTCTTCGTCTCGTATGTTACAGAAAACGCGTAACTTGACAGTACCTTGAATACAGCAGGCGCTTCCAGAGGCGCTGTAAACAAGCGAAACGTGAAGAACCAAAACGGCAATTTTTGAGCCTGCGCAAGTCTGCTGCGTCAATAGAAACGCCGACTTCTTTTCTCATATTATGCGAGCCCACGAGAAATGGTCAGTGACACTTGCCGACGAGTTTGCTTACAAATAGTACGACACATTAACATTTTTCATGTGCCCGGTTTAGGGTGCCTAAGAGTGTCCCCTTTTGATGTAAGCTTCACGTTAACATTCCTAGAACGAGTCCTAGCTTTGCAGTATCACGGATGGCGTGCACGCTTTCCTTAAACTTTCTTGCGACTTTGTTGAGGGAGGACACTGGACAATATAATTTATTCTTCTGGTCGCTTCAAATGTGTTGCATGCTAGCTTCAGATATTTCGTGACTTTGATAAATACTTTTTACGTACTCAGCAAGTTCATTTCGCTACCTAATTTCCAGCAGAGAAGTGAGTCGAAACACCTAAGAGTATGCGTGTCGCTGCTAATGAC